>JAUJYZ010000985.1:0-98488 GCA_033675265.1 Actinostola sp. cb2023
GTATGTCCTTATGAAAACCAGCCCAGGTGCTCATGTTGTATATGTTCTATCTATCAAGGTCCTAGTGGGACCGAATTTGTAAGAATGGGATGGGAAGCTAAAGAAATTAGTTGGTAGGCCTGTAAAAGTTTTCTTGTGATATACAGAAGTTATGCTGAAGCTAAAGAAATTCGTTGGTAGGCCTGTAAAAGTTTTCTTGTGATATACAGAAGTTATGCTGAAGCTAAAGAAATTCGTTGGTAGGCCTGTAAAAGTTTTCTTGTGATATACAGAAGTTATGCTGAAGCTAGAGAAATTACTTGGTAGGCCTGTAAAAGTTTTCTTGTGATAAACAGAAGTTATACTGAAGCTAAATAAATTAGTTGGTAGGCCTGTAAAAGTTTTCTTGTGATATACAGAAGTTATGCTGAAGCTAAAGAAATTAGTTGGTAGGCCTGCAGAAGTTTTCTTGTGATATACAGAAGTTATACTGAAGCTAAAGAAATTACTTGGTAGGCCTGTAAAAAGTTTTCTTGTGATAAACAGAAGTTATACTGAAGCTAAATAAATTAGTTGGTAGGCCTGTAAAAGTTTTCTTGTGATAAACAGAAGTTATACTGAAACTAAAGAAATTCGTTGGTAGGCCTGTAAAAGTTTTCTTGTGATATACAGAAGTTATAGGAGAGAATATAGAGAATTGCTGCCATTATCAATAAGGACTACCAAACATTTGTGGTCGATGCCTTTCTTTTGCAAATCTACTATTGGCATTTAATACAGTCAATTGCAAAAATTATGGCCGCTACGAAATTAAATATCAATATATATATCAATATATCGGGTGCATTATGGGTAATTAAACAATCGAAAGTTCCCCTTAAATCGGGTTGACGCCAGCAAAGTTCTTAAACATATTTAGTATGATGTTTGTTTAAGTCATACGTTTGTTGTTTGTAAGTTTTGCTTTATATTTTGATAGGAAACTCAAAATAATATTATTTAATCACCCATAATGCGCCCGATATATTGATTTATCATCTTTCAACCAATCAGAATCGAGAATTCTCCCGTCATATTTCGCGGAATCGAACCAAAATTGACCGATTATTTATTTATCATCCCACTCTTTTCGCCGAAATGAAAGAATTTCACTAAAACATCGAGGACGATCTTTTCAAAATAAAAACTTATTAGCATATTGTCGGCACGCGTCCGTAAGTTTGAGAAGTGGCGGGAAAAGTTCAATCGTTCGCAGTTTTGTTCAAAACGTTTATTTATCTTTTGAATGAAACATATTTTCCCTTAAAATGACCAGAAGTAATATAAAAAATACAATGGTTTCTTATTTAGAACCACATTTTTAACCAACTGTCCGTGATATATGATATCAGGACAGTAGAGTGTCCTGATACCGTAGAATATCAGGACAGTAGAGTGTCTTGATACGGGAGAATTCTCGATTGTGATTGGTTGAAACAAATATTGGGGATGATAATCTACGGTATTAGGGATCTACGGGAGCAGCGGACAGACGTCCGGCAATCCATACATTTCTTTGTAAATTCCATCATTTTTGATTGGCCGTAAGTCGTTCAATATTGACCCGATTAACACCAAACTTTGGGTTTTTACTTAACTCGATGTGCTCTTTTTGGCTATGTGGGTCTTGTGTTGATTATTACAATATTTAGGGATTCGTACCCAGTCTCTCACAATATGAAACCCGGCAATGGCTCGACCTAACTCGCCCTGATATTTCGCCGAATCGAACCAAAATTGCCCGATTTATATATAAATATTGATATTTCGTTTCGGCCAGAATATTTGCAAATGACTGTAAATAAATTTCGATGAAATACCTATATATCTATGCATATGAAGATAATAATAAATTAAATTAAATTAATTAAATTTAATTAATTTAATTTAATTAATTTAATTGTACATCATGTATATTTTCTAGTGTAGAATGTCTGAAGCAATACAGGCTTTAAAACGCAATGTATATATATTATTTAGCTTATATTTATCTTTGTGATGTTATGCAATTCAGTCTATACGACTGCAATCTAATTTTAATAAACCAGTTTATCATGTTATTTTCACATGCGAAGATATAGTTACCTAACCTATCAAAACAAAGACTAAGCTTGTTGGAGCGCTTGAAACTACGAATTTTATCTTCTCGTGTTGAAAATCTCTCACGAGTGAGCGCAGGAGATGGAATTTCCAAGCACCTACGTAATATCCTCTCTCTCTCTATATATTTATAATATAAACGTTGATAACATCCTAAGAACGCGCGATTTCATTGGATGCTAGGCGTGCACCATTTAAGAAATGAAGTACGTCTTCCGTGTTTTCATGCTCTCATGAAAACCGAGGTACTTTTGGGAGAATTCGAGAGCAGATCAGTCCAAACACGAGACGTAGTCGATTTGATATCAGGCTATGTAAACACGGGAAAACGTTTTCTATTTGTTTTATAAAATAACTACAAGGATTTCTTCGTAAAACTCCTTTATTTACGCGAGATTTTAGTGATCAAAATTTCAATTCTCCTGAAAAGCGTCAGAAATCGCCCATCATCCAATCAAATCTCACGAAAGAAATCAAAATGGCAAAGCGACTCGACAACTTTTATCTGTGCAGTTTACTGTTTTGACACGAAAAACGATTTGAAGAATGCTATTTTCTGTCAGAAAATTACAGAAGAATGCTTGTTACACTTTGTTTTTGTATCCTGTGAACACGAAACACGAAGAAAAGCGAGAAAAGCTGAGCCGAATCACGATCAATGACGAAGAGTCGTCAAACTTTCTGAAATATTTGACATGTTGATGAATGGAGCACGAAGTCAGGTAGCCAAATATCTACAGTTTTTGTCGTATTTTTGAATCTTTTCGTCGCTTTTCTCGACAAGAATGTATAAACGATGGACGTTTCTGAGACATTTGAAGATGTTTTTTCTCTTTGACATATTTTACTAGAGATATGAATGTTCTGGCGAACCCGCCGTGTAGCTACAAGAATCGCTCTGTGTTTACTCTTTTGTGAGTATAAATACCTTATATAATATATATCTTTTCTTGATATTTTCAGTCGTACACTTGAGAATAAGACTTATGTGTAGCTAAGTAAGTATAACTTACAAAATGGTTAGTATGTAATTGAGAAAACTGAGCCGTTATATTTAGTTTTCTTCGTTATTGTGGACAAAAATAAGTGGACGATTCGTCGAGTTTCTTGCCGGCCGAGTTTGAATGAACTTGAAGCTCGATTCTTGCAAATTAATTTTCGGTTTAAAATCATCAAAATCACATCTAGATATAGAACTTGAACTTAACTAAACAAGAAAAACTGTAATTCTATGGCTTTTGTTTAGTAAATAAAACATGTTTGACAACAGAAAAAAATACATTTGTGGTCAGTTATTTTTACAATCAAATCCACTGCATCGCTTCAAGGTTGTTCAAGGTCATGAACCATGTTTACACAGCCTCATATCAACATAGTAATTAACCAATCAGAGCGCGCGTTATATCTAAATTATTTTATAAACAAAAATGATGCACTTCTGAGCTCTTGAAATGCAGCTGAATGCACTCGCTATATCGCTCGTGCATCCACTTGTAGCATTTCAAGAGGGAATGTCCACTCATACCGAGCAAAATCGGAAATATATGGCACATGACGAAAAATTAAAACTCTTCATATTTTGTCCAAAAATACCCTATTATAGTCTTAGAAACGTGGTGGGATTTGTTTGTGAAAATATTTATTTTAACGCCAAAAAAATATGAAAATCCGTGACGACCCGCGTACCTTGAAAACACACGAAAAAATCGAGAGTCATACCTCCTCGTAAACTTCGCTATTTCTGCTTCGCATCAGACTAAAGTCCTATTTTGACCTTGCAAAGTCGTAGTCAACGTGTTTATGAGAATTTTGAATCCAATTATAAACCTGTGGCTTAATTGTATAGGTCACGGCGAGTCGCTGAAAATCACTAAATTTCGCCTCCTCAAAATTATTGTTTTGGAGCAGTTTTTCAAAATAAAGTTTCCCCTCTCGGTATAATTATATTTTACTTGAAATTTATATTTTTTGAAAGTAGAAGTGCTACTCTAAAAGGGGGTATGAAAATCTTCTTGGGGCTTTTTATCAGCGTTGAAAAATAAATATCTTAAAATGACACTAATCCCAACATTTAGCTGTCAACAACTACTCACAGTCGGCACATACTTTGTACCAAATGACCGAAAGCTTGGTGATTTATTCTATTTTCTTTGGTATTCAGTTCTAAACAACAGTTATAACGTCGTATTTAGCTGACCTGAAAATATCAGGGTCCATAAATGTCATAAATATATCAGTGAGTCTAGCCTTATTGTTGACGTGCGTGTCAACAAGATCAGTTTACTTAGATTACCTAAGTATAAATCAACTTGCAGCTATCGACAACGAATCATGAATATAATTATTTTGTATTTGAGCTTTTTAAGCGTTGGTTGTGATCCCCTTCTGAAGAAATGTGTAAAAAGACATCGACATTTTGTGTATATCAGTCTTGGGTTGAGAAAGATAATTTATGCAAATAGTGCCGGGAGAATTAAATATGATTGGCAGATAATATATGTACAAAAACAAACTTCTGTAGGTTCAATTCCATAATTTTCTCAAGAAATATACCACGAGAAAATACATAAGATGTCGATACGTTCATAAATAAAAGACTGAACTAACACTCAGTCTGACTTCATTATAATTATAGAGTCGTTTTCGTATGAGTGGAAAATATACCGTGCCGTACCTGTGTCGTATTGAAAGAATTTGATTGGATCGGATGCATCTGCACGCTTTTTTTATTGGTTCAGAAAGGAAGCCATTTGAGTGTCACAGTACCGTAGGTTTCCCACTCATACGAAAACGACTCTAATGGCAAAAAAATGCGCGCTCTTCAAATCTTAGAAATTCATTAGAAATTCGTTGGGAATTTTCAATTTCCAAGGTTTTTGCACGATTTCCAAAGAATTTCCAAGGTTTTGGACATTTTAAAAGAATTTCCAAGGTTTTGGACATTTCCAAAGAATTTCCAAGGTTTTGGACATTTCCAAAGAATTTCCAAGGTTTTGGACATTTCCAAAGAATTTCCAAGGTTTTGGACATTTCCAAAGAATTTCCAAGGTTTTGCACGATTTCCAAAGAATTTACAAGTTTTGAAGAGATGTTTTTTCCAGTGTTTTAACAAAACTGTTTTGTTGACGTAATTTTTAATTTTAATATCATAGCTTCTTAAATACAAGGCTGCTATTCCATTTCACCTGTCCCTACTTTAGCCAATCGTAACGTTCTCTCAGGGCTGTAAAATATTAACGAATCTAATGTATCAACAAATGTTAGAGGAGTTCTCTACGCATGCAGGCTTGCACCGTTCGAGGTGTCTTCATTGAGACGTACTCTGGTACTGTACTTTTCTGGTACTGGTTCTACTACTTTACAAGTGAAGGTATGGTTATATTTCTATTGACTTACAACTGCTTGTCTATCAAAATCAATGTCAGTTTCATGAATGATTGGCTACAATAGTAAGACGATTCCGAATTATAAGAGTGAAACAAACAACTGATTCGTAATATTGAGTTGATGAACAAAGTTTTTTTTTGTTTTAGCCAGAGCTTTACGATTCTGAATTATATAGTGACACAAACAACTGATTCGTAATTTTGAGTTGATGAACAAAGTTTTTTTTTGTTAACGTTTTGTTTTAGGGAGAGCTTTATCGAAACCAAATCGAAACCGTGGGCACACAGAAATAGTTCAGAAATCGCTTATCGTTCGTTGAACAATCAGAAATGACTCTCTGACTGCAAGAAGTTTATCTGACTACAAACAGGCGAACTTCTTGCAGTTAGAGAGTTGTTTCAGATTGTTCAACGAACGATAAACGATTTCTGAAATATTTATGGGTGCCCATGGTTTTTCGATTCGCACTGTAATTTTCTTTACCTCTCTACTTTTGAGAGTACGTTTCAACTTGAACTTAATTGAATTCATTCTATTAAAATTTCATGGACTTCGCATTGTATTTTGAGCAGTTTAATTACTCAATGGGATTTCATGTTTGTTTTTTTTACATAATAAAGGATGTGAAAATATTTTTGGGTACCCACGGTTTTGCGAGTCGCACTGTAATTTTCTTTACTTCTCTACATATTTGAGACTTTCAACTTGAACATAACTGAATTCATTCTATTAAAACTTCATTGACTTCGCATTGTATTTTGAGCAGTTTAATTACAATGGGATTTCATGTTTGCTTTGTTACCTAATAAAGGTTATTTCAAAACAAAAAATATTATCGCAAAGTGAATCAATAAATAATGTATTACTTTCTTTGGTTCATATTGGATATGACATGGCGCATTTTCTTGACCCCACAGAACTATATGTAGATTATTCGTATCATGGAAAACAGTAACAATTTTCTGTGAGTCGAAATGACTGCTTGGAAAGCCGTATTTTTGAAATGCACATCGACTGATATGACGTCAGAGCAAAGCCTCAAAAATACTGAACTAAAATATGAATTCTTTTGTTCGACCATAAATAGTTTTAAAATAGAAAATAATGGTTATGAAGTCTGACAAACATCAAAGGGTCTGACAAAGAAGCCATCATGGAGGTTGAGTCGGCACATCACCATCTTCTTCAGTTGCGTCTTTTAAAATTATCCGATTTACTTTAAGGATTAAAATTTGTCTTCTTCTTCATGCTCTTAGATTTTTTACTTTTTCTTGGATCTTTTCTTTCGGCTTAGTTCAAACGCCGTACTTTCCAAGAGTCGTTCTTAATTACTTCCAAAGAAGCCGCCTCCTTTGCTATTGTTTGAAATGAGAACGGGTCATGATTATCTTCTTGGACTTCGTTTCTTAATTAAAAAAAAATATTCCTCCTCCATTTAATTTCTTCTTCTTCTTCTTCTTCTTCTTCTTCTTCTCTTCTTCTTCTTCTTCTTCTTCTTCTTCTTCTTCTTCTTCTCCTCCTATTTCTTCTTCTCCTTTTCCTTCTGAATTACTTCTTCCAATCTTTCTCCTTTTCTTACATTGTACTTTTTTTCTAGTTGGAATCGTCAACATGCTGACGTCATTACTTGCCATACTTCTGCTTCCATGGATACGTACTTTAGCTCAAACTTGTAACTCCCCGTATTCTCAAAATCATTTCAAAATCCAAGGCCACGTTATTAAAACCTTGACGTCAACAAGAAAGCAATGTGAGGAACATTGTGCCTCACAACAGGATTGCCACAGCATCAACTTTTACCAAAGCAAAGGGACTTGTGAGCTGAACAGCGCTAATCACATGTCCAATCCTGAAAGTCTTCTCCCATCGTCTGACTGTCAGTACATGGACTTCCCCAAACGTCATCCAGCTAAATGCAATGACAAGTTATGCAGTGAACCGCTGGCGTGTGTGAAAGACGAAGAGAGCTACAAGTGTGTTCCCTGTGAAGGTAATCACGTGACATCTATGCAAAATTACCAAGCATTGTTTATTAATAGAGTAGCATTGCATTGCATTGTGCTTTCGCCAAGATAAAAGGCCGCGTTTGAAAGTCGTTTTCTTCAGTAAAACTCGGTTTTTCTACTTCAAGTTTGTTTGCGGGTCCAGCTACAAGAACTCTTTTGAATACAAAATAAAACGAGATTACGCATGCGAAGGGATTTGTCCGATGGAGCCCGAGTGAGTCGTTAAGGTTCCGGCAAGCTGTGATAATATCAATTGGGTTATATTGGTAATTGCTCTCCCACTATCTCGCTGCATATTTATCGGTTTATCATCAAAGAGCTCCAGGTTTTAGATCAAAATTCACGGCGTTTTGAGTGCAACACGATCAACGACAAATAAATGTTCAACAATATTAACTTCAATAAAAAGTTTACAAAAATTAAAGGCCCTTCAGTAACAAAGCGTACTGCTATCAATGGGAGCCCTAATATAAAAATATAAATAACTACAAGTATAAAAACTATGCGGGATATATATATAGTAAGAGATTGCAATAAAGCCAATACGACTGATGGTGCCAGCTTATACTTAGAGCGGCCAGCATTACCATGCAACGACAGCTAGTAATGAACTTTCAACCATAATTACTTGAATTAGTGCCATTGTTTGGTTGCTGTTGTCCTCGGCGTTGCCGTCCTAAAATCTAATTAAGGTCCCGTATGTCCTGTTTTCAGAAGCGGGCGGAAAAGAAGCTTTGCAATTTCCAAGAAAAAGCGTCTCTGATTATGTCTTTGTTGAAAACGCTTTCACTGTTTCTTTGAGCGCCTTCACAGTCGCCATGTGGGTTCAGGTAGACACAAGTACCACTACGCACACGCCATTCACCTACTCCTCTCCGAGTGAAGCTGACGAAATCGTATTTTATCTTAAGAAAGATTACGTCGTGTTTGTACTTGATGACAAAGCGAGGTAAGTATGTTGTACTTGATTGTCGTTGCAGTTGCTGCAGTCAATTGTATGTAATGTTTTGCTATTTGAAAGTACATATTACACTTAACTTATTTGCAAAGTTTCATTGTCCTACCATTCAACAAAGTCAAGAAATAAATCTTGAGAAAGAACGATAAATTTTCGACTCTGTAAACGGCCGCCATTATGCACGTTCGTTTGAGCCCTACACTGGTCAGCAGTTTGCTTTTTGGACGTCATTTCCGGTTTGATGAAATTAAGTAATACGTATAATGATATAATGACGTGGTTCAATGATCTTTACACGAATAGTTTTAACTGAGATTTTATGATTCTATTTATGCATACGGTGTATAGTGTGGTTCATTAATTTTATAAATTACTCACATGAAACCTTTTAACGGTGGACTGACGATTTACATTAATTTGCCTCAAATATTTTTACAGTTCAAAATCCCCACCAATTTCCGACAACAAATGGCATCATCTCTGTCTGACCTGGGAAAATACTGCAGGCAGCTACAAAATGTACATCGATGGAGTCGTGACTGTCCAGGGAAATGGAATGCGCACTGGCTACGTTATCCCAAAGGGTACATTCCTGCTTGGACAAGAACAGGATAGCTACAAAGGAGGTTTTGATTCAATCCAAAGCTTTCAAGGGAATCTATCCAGTGCCAATATGTGGGACAAAGTCCTTACGCCACAAGAGGTGTCGGTCTTAGCAAAATCGTGCCCGACAAGGGAGGGGAACATCATCAAGTGGTCAACTCTCAAAGATAAGAACAATGCACGTGGTTCTGTAACCCCATTCTGCTCTTCTTTCTGTGTATAGTTCTTAGAATCATGTATTCGTAAAAGCACAAGGCATTGATCCACGAAGTATTCGTGTATAACCGAATAGTGACCGAATATTCAACGAACATTCACGAATATAGTTTTATTTTATTTAATCAACTAAGAGAGCTTGTCGCATGCGAGTCTCGTGTTTACATTTCCACGTTTTACGTTTTGAAGTACATTATGATTTGCCAAACGGTCGTGCCAACGAAAATTTTCCGAACACTTAACGAACATTTCCCGAATACTTAACGAGCATTTCCCGAACACTTAGCGAAACTTTTCCGAATACTTAACGAACATTCACGAATAGTTTTATTTTATTTGATCAACTAAGAGGGCTTGTCGCATACGAGTCTCGTTTTTATATTTGCACGTTTTGAAGCACATTATGATATTTAGACTAGGGAACAACTCGTTCCCATTCCTTACTCAAACGAGTCAGTAGGACATAGCTCATTCTCGTACCCAGAGCCCACTCCTCATTTGGTTTGTCATTGGCTCTGGGAAACCCTGAAATTTTAGCGAATTTCATTGGCTGTTGAAATCAACAATGAATGATCGTATTTGATTGGTCCATGAGATAAACAAAGATTCAAACTTGCAAAGCGAACGAAGCGAATGACAGCGACGGTTGTAGTAATTTCATACAATATTATTTTCAAAAACTATATACCTTTTCTGAATAATAATAAATCAATGGAAATGAGAGTGACTCATTGACTGTGTAGACATAAATTCGTAAAGGGAGATCTAACAATACATAAATTATAAAAGTAACGGCTACAGACACAATCTGGACACAATCGATCGTACTCGCTTTGAGTATTCAAAGGAATATTTTTATAATTACTCGTGCCCAGGCCGTAGGCCGCACGAGTTATAAAATCCAACGCGTATTTTTTTTTTTTTTTTTTTTTTTTTTCAATGTCAGAAAATCGCAAAGTTGTGCAATATCCGGTCACATGCTATCGAGACCCAAATATAAATAGGGGAGAGGGTTGGGGATCAGAGAAGGGGGAGGGCAAGGGGAGAAGGTTTGCAACGCCTAGTACCGAGGCCTAGTATCTACATGTAAATGTATTGGAACTATTTATATACAAACATTTATCTTTCTCGTAATCGATGTGGGACTTTGGCAAATCCAAAACATGATATAGTCACGTCAAAGCTGGTGTGTCCACAGGTAGCCCAAGCTATTAATGAGAGGCTTGTATCGAGCTATATATAAGAGTTTGTATGGGACCTTAGGCTCTGGTCGATAATTCCGTAAATAATAGGGCAAATAAACTCTAACCTTCCAGTAGTGTTGTTTGTGTCCTTATTGATCTCTGGTAGCGATTTCAGGCAAATCCCGCGATTTTTAGCCGAGCTCTCCCCCTACTACTAAGAAGAAGGAAAGGTAGGACACTCAGCAATGGCCGATCGGCTGATCCATCTCGAAAATCAATTTTTTTCTCCTACTAAACCACGTCCCCTTGCTTCGATACTCTGCAGCACGAATGGCAGATAGATTACCTCGAGGTTTGTCAAAAAAAGTCCGATAAAAACTTCTCCTGCGGAGGCAGCAATCCAGCGAGATCATCGAATAAACGGCCATTTCGAGACGCCAAAACCCGTGGCAAGGAAAAGCTGTGCAGACCGGAAGCCGTTGAGGCGCGGTTGGCCTGGACACGAGCCAAATTCCTTCGAACGAGTGTCCCCATGGTCTGGAAATGCTAAACCCAAATATAGACTCAGCCCCCCAGGGAACGAAAAATTTGTAAACACCATTGTTTCTTTCGGCCAATGAAATTCTAGAAAGTAATTCAAATTTATCGGCGAACGAGTTTTTCCCTGTGTGCATTTCCAGACCATGGGGACACTCGTTCGAAGGAATTTGGCTCGTGTCCAGGCCAACCGCGCCTCAACGGCTTCCGGCCTGCACAGCTTTTCCTTGCCACGGCTTTTGGCGTCTCGAAATGGCCGTTTATTCGATGATCTCGCTGGATTGCTGCCTCCGCAGGAGAAGTTTTATCGGACTTTTTTTGACAAACCTCGAGGTAATCTATCTGCCATTCGTGCTGCAGAGTATCGAAGCAAGGGGACGTGGTTTAGTAGGAGAAAAAAATTGATTTTCGAGATGGATCAGCCGATCGGCCATTGCTGAGTGTCCTACCTTTCCTTCTTCTTAGTAGTAGGAGGAGAGCTCGGCTAAAAAAATCGCGGGATTTGCCTGAAATCGCTACCAGAGATCAATAAGGACACAAACAACACTACTGGAAGGTTAGAATTTATTTGCCCTATTATTTACGGAATTATCGACCAGAGCCTAAGGTCCCATACAAACTCTTATATATAGCTCGATACAAGCCTCTCATTAATAGCTTGGGCTACCTGTGGTGTGTCTATTAGGAAGGAATTTTGTACTACTGAATTGTCTCGCACAATCGCAATGTTAAAGAGTGGCGAAATTAAATGTGTTGGCCCAATGAAGGATAAAAAGACGAGGTATAAAGCAACAAGTCAGAGCCCGGGCATCCCCTTCATCGGTCGCCGTTCAGCGCTAGTCAACACATCAAAATTCACAAGACAACTGACCCATCATCGAATAAATACAACTCAAAACCTCAAGAAAACTACACAGGGGACTTCAACAACTATTATTCTTTATTTCTAGTATTCTAGAAACAAACAAACTCATACACAAAACTATAAAATGACCTGAACCAAAATTTTCGAATCGCTCAAAACCACTCAAAACCAGAATTTCTTGCTCAAATTTCTACACCAATTTGTTCTTTAATTTTCAGACTACTGTTGTGAAGACATTTTTGAGAATCTCATACCCTTTGAAGGCTTTATCAGAGCTCATTCCCGACCCAAAACGAAAATCCAAAGACGTCACGATCCACTGATTTCTACGCTTGGGCTACCTGAAACCACAGGAAGCCCAATTATACAACTGACACACACGCCACATTCAGTGAAAATCCTTATCGTCCAACTGATATAAGCACACGAATAGCTGGACGTCTATGTGTTCTACTAGAAAGGAAACCACAAGCTTATATTTATGGTATTTTATATTTCGAAGTCTAAATGAAAAATCGACCGACAACAACACTATCAATCATTGAACTTTACTCGTTGAATACATTTTTATATACCAAGATAATGGTCTCTTGATTTTACTTTTAAAATGTTCAAATATTTTCACTCTAACAGCGAAATATAAAACATACGGCATTGATCACGAAAGATAACTACATGTGCTGGTTCCAGGTAGAAAAGGGAAGCTTTCAAGCAAAAATAAAACTCGTATCCACACTACCACAGGGATCCCAATGAAGCATGTCAGTACATGTAGCTCATTCTCAACAGGGCACGAGTGTACATTGCCCATAGCAATGTCTAGTTCAAGATAAACAATAACAAAGCGGAAGACAGGAAGGCTCACATGCAAGATTATATTAGAACATGTAGTTATCGTCCAGCCTTTATCGCAACAGAGCCAGAGAAGAACCGGTGATGAACGTCGAGGGGCTTTTTTAAAAACGGCTACACGAAGATAAATGTACAAAATTATTATTATTACTTGTGTACTTGTTACATTGTTTGAATATTCAAACCAACGTAAACACTACGTAGCCAGTAGACTCTTCCACAGTACCCGCTCTCAGCGGTCTTTAGTATGAGCATGCGCTCTGACGACTTGGTCGTCAAAATTTGACGACCGAGCAACAGGGTTTCCCAGAGCCAACGACAAACCAAATGAGGAGTGGGCTCTGGGTACGAGAATGGACATGCATAGCTAGGAAACAGTGAAAAACTTTTGCATGCTCGCTAAAGTAGCATCAGAGAATCGTGTTTGGCTAATAGGAAACCTTCGCTGTTCAGAAAATTATTGGCCACTTATGACTCCAAATAAGGATCTTCTCTATAATAATTACTTCCAATGTATTCTTGATTGTTAATTCGAATTGAAAGTCGGAGCCTCTGAATCCATGGACGCCGCCATTTTGATTTCTTCCGTTATTTCTCAATAGACCTTTTTACCGATACGGCGGCCATATTGAATTATGGGATGCCTAGGGGGCAAGCTCGTAACCATTTGGCCATGAAAAACTACGAAAACATAATTTAAGGCAATGAATTTGTACAAAATTATACAACAATAGAGTGCAAACCATATGTCCGTGAAACAGTACTAACTAATTAGTACTAAATAGCACTGATGAAACAATAGAAAACAATGGAGATAACACTATTTAGTACTATTTAGTAATAGTACTATTTCACGGACATATGGTTTGCACTCTACACAACACATGTAGATAGCAAGCCATACAACACTATGGTTAGGGTGAAATAGAAAAATAATATGTTGACACGACTCCACACTTTACAGTTTTTGGGTCATTTGCACCCTGAGCATCCCATAATGTATTAGCCAAAACAATGGAATCCAAAATGGCTGCCGTATCGTAAAAAGGTCTATTGTTTTTACTATGTCAGTTCCCCGAAAAGGATAAAAGGTGCGACCCTGAAGGATCATGGAGGTTTCTATTTACAGCCATATTCTTCATGAACGTCTTGTACTAAACAAGAACATTGCGGTGACGCAAATTCAAGTGACATTCAAAATGAGATGGCCATTTTTTGTGTGGAAATCAGTGCCAGGGAATTTGAGTAGAAAGACTTGGTAAACAGAATCTCCCATGATTCTCTGGGTTCGCATCTTTGTGGATTCATTTGGGCGATACTTTTCTGAACAGTGGCGCTTTATTGTATTCAGTAAAAGCTTGAATTCGCATAGCCTCCTAAAGCAGACGCGTGTCCAGGTTTTCGTTTTACTCTGCCGGCCACCATCTTATGGCCTGCGTACTAAAACGGAAGCCTGGACACGCGTCTGCTTTAGGAGGCTAGAATTCGCACTAACTCACAGGATGCAACGAGTAAAATGAAAATCCATATCTGCATGCACCATATTCATGCACAAGAAATAAAATATTTTCAAATCTTTAATACCTGGATTTACCATCTGATTTTCGAAAAAAAGAAAATTTAATGTAATAGATTATTATTCCACTCGTGCGTCATTTTACCATATAAGGGCAAGAGAACACGCAAAATATGCCAGCGTATTACACAGTAGCTCGCGCGCGCACGAAAAACATAGCAAAAATGGCTCAAAAACTTCATGAAACAAAGAAAAAAAATCAATTGTGGAATAATAAACCCCTTGTTTGATGGTTTGACAGATAATACGCGCGGACATTAAATACTACGCAACTCGTAAAATATCCGGTCCGCGCGTATTATCTGTAGCTATCTGTCAAACCATCAAATAAGCTGTATATCTTTACATATGTAAAGATGAAATAAGTGAAAATAATCTGCGCGGTTAACGCGACTGAAATTATACCAGAGTACAAACATGCGTGCAATGGTTTGTACTAAATAGTACTAAATTACACTAATTAAACACTAGAAAACAATAGAAATAGCACTATTTAGTACTAAACAGTATTATTTTCAGAGTTATATACATCTTCATTATCACAACACTCTATCGATCCGAAAATTTGTGTCCCCGGATTTACCGGAAGTGACGTCATTGATATAACGATGCATTAATTAATTTCTTTCCTGAATGACGAGGGTCAAAGAGCCTGTGCACAAATGCTATGACGTAGATATCGTAGTTAAATCTCTCGCAGAAGTGTGTCCCCGGATGTACCGGAAGTGACGTCATTGAAATAACAATGCATTAATTTCTTACCTGAATGACGAGGGTCAAAGAGCCTGTGTACAAATGCTATGACGTAGATATCGTAGTTAAAGTTCTCGCAGAAGTGAGTCCCCGGATGTACCGGAAGTGACGTCATTGAAATAACAATGCATTAATTTCTTACCTGAATGACGAGGGTCAAAGAGCCTGTGCACAAATGCTATGACGTAGATATCGTAGTTAAAGTTCTCGCAGAAGTGTCTCAAATCTCTCTCGTAGTTCCATCGGCCAAACTTCGGCCCTGCGGAGTTCTGTCCCCAGTAACCAACGAGAAGTTGACGATTGGGTAGCGAGCGTTTATCGATTTGTCTAGGATTTGGAAATAGTCTTGTTTTAGGAAAATGATACAAGGGAACGAGGCTGATCAACTCACGATATCAGGGACCGCGGAAAAGGGGGACGGGGGGGGGGGGGGGGGGGGGGGGGGTTGAGCTTGAGCTCTGAAGGCTGTAGCCCTCTCAATAACGTCAAGCTTCCCATACATTTTCTATAAAAAAAATCAGCCATATATTGTCATAGGTTTTGAAGGCCTCATTCCCCCACCCCCCTTACCAATATGAAACTCGCTCCGTGGTCCCTGGATATCAGTTCGGTTTATTGAACGAAGGAGATTCAGAAACGTGGATTGTGAATCGTGTAATGCTTTCATAGTTGGCAAAAAAAACCAGGAATATCAGTCTGCCAAAAAAAAAAAAATGCACACCCAGGCAATGGAAAATTCACGGTGAATAGCGCTATCCACCGGATAAGTCCTATTCAACGGATAAAATAGATTGGATAACTGCATCAATTTTATCTGTTGGATAAGACTTATCCAGTGGATCAGTAGCGCTATTCACCTTTCGTGCAACCGGGCCACTTGTCTCCTCGACAACACTATAAATGGCCGTTAATTTTTAGCTAGGGATAGTTTTCTAAATTCAGTAAAACCGGCCTATAACATCTCGTGCACTGATGGCCCAAGGCCCAATACAAGGCTCCTAGTTCACATGGACTTCGGTTCTGGCTTCATTTGTGCGTTAATTACTTACCTAGCGAACGTCAGTAGAAAAACCGACAAAATCGCTATTGCAAGTATAACCCTCAGTGCCATTGTGAGTTCCTTTACCAACGCAGAATGAAAGTAACAAGATGATTTTCTTGCTAGACACCTTTATTCTCAGTAAATATAGAGCCCTTCAGCTGTACCAACAACTATTGCTTGAATGATGTGAAGAACTTCTTTATTTATCGAGTGCCGATACGTGGGCATACCGCTTAGGGAAAGATGACATCCTTCGAATTTGTTTACACGCCCATTACATCACCAAGTACAGGTAGTATCTTTTGAGAATAGCCAAACAAAGCGAAACCTGGATTTTTGAAGAACGAACGAACGAAAGAATGATTAATTGAATGAATGAATGAATGGATGAATGAATGAATATTTGAACGAAAGATTGAACGCGGAATGAACGAATGAACGAACGAACGAATGAACGAATGAATGAATGAATGAACGAACGAACGAACGAACGAACGAACGAACGAACGAACGAACGAACGAACGAACGAACGAATGATTGAATGAATGAATGAATGAACGAACGAATGAACGAATGAACGAATGAACGAATGAACGAATGAACGAATGAACGAATGAACGAATGAACGAATGAACGAATGAACGAACGAATGAATGAATGAATGAACGAACGAATGAAGGAAAGAACAAGGGAATGAACGAATGAACGAATGAAACCAACGAATAATGAATGAGAAGAAACTCAATTCATATTCAGTAAAAAATATCAAAGATACAAAACACATATTCCGCAACTCATCAGAGTTGAATAATACTTTCCTATCACTAATGTCTATATATCAAGTAAACATTCAAGTATATAAGATCATACCGTTCTTTTATCTCACATACGCTATTGTATCAGCTGAAATGTGTCGCTGAGAGCAGTAGCAGTGTTCTGCAAACAATATTTCCAAAGAAATACTTGCGCTTTATTCAGCTGTAGCGCCTTGCTTGTGGCGCCACTGCAGGAAGCCCAACATTGCTAATGCTCACCACGGACGCCAGTGATCAGATATACATGTATTGTAGAAAAACTTTATCCGCTCGCTCGTTAAAATGAAAGCAAAATCAACACTATAAAACACTCTAAATAAATGTGTTCATTGGAGCACGTTGATTGGTTCAGAGAGATAACTAGTACCAGTACTACCACTCGTATATATATTTTTAGCAAAGCCAATTGGATGATTTTCACATTTTTTTCATAGGCTATGTTCTGACCTGCTTTCAGGTCGTTTACTCCTCTAACGGACCAGAAAATCGATGCTTCTCTCGCTCTTCCTGGGCTTCCTGTGGCCGGGATGGACTGGAACCTCTGACCCAAAATAAAAAGCCCATTTTAAGACGTCTTCCACAGGCAGTCCACGCCGAGTAAAAATCGCGCGCACTTCAAATCTTAGAAATTCATTGCAAATTCGTTGGGAATTTTCAATTTAAGGTTTTGCACGATTTCCAAAGAATTTCCAAGGTTTGAAGAGCGTGCTTTTTCCAGTGTTTCAACAAAACTGTTTTGTTGATGTATTTTTACTCGTGCCCAGGCCTATGGCCGACACGTGTTTAAAAATACTGCTCGTATTTTGTTGTGTGTGTTCAGGTCTCAAATTTGCAGAACGAGACAACGAGTCTGACCACGAGATGACCTAGAGATGACCACATGGTTTATCAACACGATATCTACAGCGCATGCGCCCTGCTATAATCATTATCTCAGATCTAAACACAATACACCTATGATGACTAAGCACATTTCATCACAAGATGTCAAAACCTAGACTTACTGGCTACAATTTTATCAAATGTAATCACGATGGTCGGTTGCTATGGAGTATGTTCACGTCGCGAATCTGCAATGGAGTGAGACTGGGAACGTGTACTTGTGTCTCTGTCAGTTCAGTTCGCGAATATCTTAGGCCGTGTTGACATAATGTTGACATCGAGCAAAGCCAGTCGCTACGTAACGATCATCGTTCAGTTCAGTTCGCGAATATCTTAGGCCGTGTTGACATAATGTTGACATCAAGCAAAGCCAGTCGCTACGTAACGATCATCGTTCAGTTCAGTTCGCGAATATCTTAGGCCGTGTTGACATAATGTTGACATCAAGCAAAGCCAGTCGCTACGTAGCGATCATCGTTCAGTTCAGTTCGCGAATATCTTCCATAAGCAGGGGCGGATCCAGGTTTTTGTCAAACAGGGGGTTGTGTTGCGGCCGTTGTGTTGTGTGAGCGGCAAAGCCGCGAAGTACTAGGAGGGTGGGGGGGCATGCCCCCCCAGAAAATTTTGAAATCTACAAGCTCTAAAATGCAATTTTTAGAGATCTGGAGTTGTTTTATTAACACAACAAAACTCAATTTTCAGTAAAATTTTGAGTTTATTGGACATCCAACAAAGATGCTTGGAAGAGTCTTCTTGGGTGAGCTTACAAGTATGAAGGCTGCACATACGTTTTTGACGCTAAAAACGGCAGGTTCTTTATGTTATTCCTGAGTCAAACCGGCCTCGAAGTCGAACGGTCGTGTAAACAGTATGAATGAATTATATTATTCTTACCAGGGAGAGAGCTGAAAGTGCAAGAGAGACCTACGGACAGACATATCTATACAAGCGGTATTAAAAAAATATCCATAGGGGGGGTTGCAACCCCCAGAACCCTCCCCCTGGATCCGCCCCTGATAAGTATGCGTCTTTCGTGCTACAATGCATCCCAGTGCTCAATCGCACCAGGGCACGAGTGAACGCTTGTTAAAGCGTCTAGTTTAATTTTAATATCGATCATTGCTGCTTAAATTAATACAAGGTTGAGCTTCCGTTTCACCTGTTCATACTTTAGCCAATCACAACTTTCTCTAGGCTGTGAAATATTAATGAAACTATCAACAAATGTTAATTAGAGGAGTTCCGCTAGGCAGGCTTGCACCGTTCGAGGTATCTTCACTGAGACGTACTCTGGTACTGTACTTTTCTGGTACTGGTTCTACTACTTTACAAGTGAAGGTATGGTTATATTTCTATTGACTTACAACTGGTAGTCTATCAAAATCAATGTCAGTTTCATGAAGGTTTGTGATTGGCTAAAATAGTAAAGTTTTTTGTTTGTTTGTTTTAGGGAGAGTAAAGCTCTCCCTAAAACAAACTTTGTTCTCAAAATTACGTATCAGTTGTTTTCGATTTGCACTGTAATTTTCTTTACTTCTCTACTTTTGAGAGTACGTTTCAACTTGAACTTAACTGAATTCATTCTATTAAAACTTCATTGACTTCGCATTGTATTTTGAGCAATTGAATTACAATGGTATTTCATGTTTGTTTTGTTACCTAATAAAGGTTGTGAAAATATTGATGGGTACCCACGGTTTTTCGATTCGCACTGTAATTGTTTGTGCCATATATGGAGATGTAGCCATTATGCCATCGAGTTGTAAGTCCGTCTAATCTTCGGATAGTGTTCGGAATCGCACAGTGATCGGAATTCTTCGATCGACACCGAAGGCCTTTGTGGCTGCTCGATGTTTCTTCGATGGACTTTTGCATTTTTGTGACTATCGAGTTTATCGGCGACAACATTGGCGCTCGACGACGTGTTTCGAATTGTCGTAATCTCTCGTCTGGTTGTCGAATTGAAACGTTATGCATACGTTTCTTCCATGTGCTTTTTATTCACGCGTTGGTTGAAGGTAAAGTTTCACTCCGATATTTACTATGATTTTGTGCTATTTTGCACCATTAACCCAGGCACAGCTTTCCAGCACTGGATCAACTGTTTGTTCGTATATAATTTTTCAGTTTTTCTGACGGTCTCGGTGGAGATTTTCCAGAAGAAAGACGAGCACTTCAAAGTGTCTGTTTGGCGGCCATGGTCGAGTGATTACTGCAGTCCAACACCTCGAGTGGCTCAGCGTCTGCCGATCCATAGCCCTACTGACTTTCCTTATGATTCAGAAAACAAATAAACCTAGCAATGGTTTTATATCCAATCAAACACTCCTGCTCGCTTTATAAACTATACATAATACTGTACATAATACTGCATGTACTGAATGACTGAACAATATTGTATTGTATGTACTCTACTTTTGAGAGTACGCCTTCAACTTGAACATAACTGAATTCATTCTATGACTTCTATTAAAACTTCATCATTTATTAACTTCAGTCTATTACAGTCTTCATCATCATTGACTTCGCATTGTATTTTGAGCAATTTAATTACAATGGGATTTTATGTTTATTTTGTTACTATAGGTTATTTCAAAACAAAAAATATTATCGCAAAGCAGGAGCCCATTAGTAGAAGCGTCCATCTAATATTAGGTATGTGTCACAGCGTATTAGATAATAAATCTATTTTTTGATCAGCAGTTCGCGCGGAAAACACCTCGTCCAATCAGAGCAGGGATAATTTAGCCAATCACAACTCTCTAAATCAGTCGCACAAGACAGGCAGACAAGACAGAGAAGCGAGCTTTTCATTCAAACCTTTCGAGTTCAAATTTGAGCGAAGAGAGCGATTATACAAGTAAAGAACACAGTAGTCCACCTTAAAGTAAGCCTGATGAATTGGTAAAGCGAGTAGCTTCTGCATGGTACAAGGAAAGGGAATACACATGCAACTGTCACAAGCGACTCCAGCGCCGAAGTCTCTCAGCTCGGCTTTTCGAGAGAATCTATTAAGAGCAAGTATTTACTAGGGCCCGAAATTTACTAGCAAGGGGGGTATCTCCGATTTTCTTTTAATTCCGCACAGTGTTATCCTATTATATATCTAAATTCGCTGTGTAGTTAGTTTCGACATTTTTTTTTTAATTTTCGAGAAATTCGTCATAAACGAAGTCCTCTTGAAATCGACTCGAAACACGTCAGAATTAGAGACACATTTAACGAGCTCGGAAATAAGGAAAATAACAGTACTGCTCTTAAAAACCGTACGACCTTCTTTCTCTCTCTCTAAATACTAGATTGCGTGATTTTGAGGTGAATTGCGTTATGTTTCATGAGCGAATTTTTTTTTTTTGGCGAGGCATACATTTTAACTCGCCGAAAGTATCTATTCAACAAAGCTAATTTTCACCAGGCGATAAACCTTCAAATCTTTCTGGCCTGCGCTTGTGAACTCTATGGATGATCATCTTTTCATATATGTAAACATTTCCTTGGGCAAATAATGTAGCGATTAGCTATAGCTGCCGAAAGTTGGTGAAAATGTCAATATCTCATAGCAAGTGTAGTATGAAAACACTTATCTGATCTTCAATCACTAGTTTTGGCGAATAAAATACACCCAAATCAAATCACTATGAAGCTCTTACCTCAATGATACGGATATGGACTTGAGAAACGTCAGTTTTATTGTAATCCCATGGTCTTCCTTTTCGACTGTCTATTTATAACTTTCGATGAATGTTGAAGACGACGTCGAGGCAACCGGGTTTAACGTCAAAGTTTGACCCAATTTTTAGCGTACTTTCCTCTTGGTTAGATTCTTACTTGTAACATTCATTGTATCCTCTGATATGATGCTTGATAACAATCGATGGAATACGAATATTCTGGTTATGATTTGCAGTTGATTTTCAACCGCTGCTTGTTTACTCACGTGACCACATATGATACTCAGGGGGTATAGGAAGGGAGCTGGATAGTAGCTGACAAGTGAAAATAATGTATACGAAGCCTTCAATTCATTTCTTCGAGGTCAATTACTTTCATTAGTCGTATCTAATCACAGTTGATCTTTTTCATAAAACGTTTTAAATTTTCTTGCCCGTGAAAAAAAACAACATGGGCTTCCTGTGGTCCGGCGCTGCAGACTTATTTTCGTACCTAATATTTATTTTATAAAGGTATTCATAAATGTATAAAGCTTACAAATACAAATTACACTATCACATCAGAAGGGATGACTAAGATTTGCAAATAAATGCATTTCATTGTAATAGGATTAAAACGCGCACCAAGTGTCGAGTATCACTCTTGGCATACTATTTTTAAACAGATAGAACTCGAACTCAAGCCTTCTATCGGAGCCGATAGAAGGCGAGAGTGCATCGCACAGAAATTTGTGTCACATCCGGGATATTATCCTAATTATATGCTAGACCCATTCCCATTACGGCACTCGGCCACTCGATCTTCGTAATATTTACAGTAAAATCGAAGAAAGTCAATGTTTAGGCTGTCATTTACAAATGAACCAGTGATCTACGATAAATTGTAACAACGGAATACAAAATACTTGCGACTGAAGTTTACTTGCCAAGTTATCGATTGTAAATATCCTTTCGTCTTCTTGCGACTTTTTCAGGGTGAATGTCGGGTCTCCGTAGTGTTCAAATGTATGGGATTTCATCATGCCAGCAGTTCGATCGATTCCTGTTGCTCAGCCTTGCGAAATACAATAATTGTAACACTCGAATTTTGGTGCCCCGACATAGCTGGATTGCTAGCTTCCAATATCAAACTTTCCTCCATACCAATGTTCACTAGCGACTTTTCTTGAAGTTCTGTTTCATACCAACGAAGCGAAGCAGTCGAAAATGTCAAATTACGAGACGATTTTTAGCTTCAAAACACTTCCATCGGCTGCCATTTTAATTTGACCTTGCAGCCTAGCCTCCATTGCTATAGCTACAGAAATTTAAGCACCAGTTTCTTTTTTACCACGGACAAAATAAGCCGCGAAGTAAGGGGAATTTATGACATTGGAGCGAGCGTTTGGCCGGGCGGGAACTGGGTTCTAGTTTAAGAGATTAACCCGCGAAATTCACTATAAGCTTCCAATAAAAGCTTTTCCCACCAAATTTTCGATACATTTTCTATTTTAGGGGGGAACTCTGAGATTTAAATAAGGATCGTGTATCGTTTCTTCAAATGCAACCTATTTTAAGGATATGACCGATTTGTATGGGTAATTCTGTGCGATGGAGCCTTCTACATTTGTATATGTCTTAGAATACCACAACTGACTATCTATAAAGCATATTTCCGCTTACGGGAGGTGTCCGCTTACGGGAGGTGTCCGCTTACGGGAGGTGTCCGCTTACGGGAGGTGTCCGCTTACGGGAGGTGTCCATTAACATTAATATTTTAATAATGGCCATTCTTATATAGGGCATTTCACATTCGTCCCAATGCGCTTTTACGGGAGGTGTCCGCTTACGGGAGGTGCCTGCTTACGGGATGTGCCTGCTTACGGGAGGTGCCTGCTTACGGGAGGTGTCCGCTTACGGGAGGTGCCTGCTTACGGGATGTGTCCGCTTACGGGAGGTGCCTGCTTACGGGAGGTGTCCGCTTACGGGAGGTGTCCGCTTACGGGAGGTGTCCGCTTACGGGAGGTGTCCGCTTACGGGAGGTGTCCGCTTACGGGAGGTGTCCGCTTACGGGAGGTGTCCATTAACATTAATATTTTAATAATGGCCATTCCTATATAGCGCATTTCACATTCGTCCCAATGCTCTTTTACGGGAGGTGTCCGCTTACGGGAGGTGCCTGCTTACGGGATGTGTCCGCTTACGGGATGTGTCCGCTTACGGGAGGTGCCTGCTTACGGGAGGTGTCCGCTTACGGGAGGTGCCTGCTTACGGGATGTGTCCGCTTACGGGAGGTGCCTGCTTACGGGATGTGTCCGCTTACGGGAGGTGCCTGCTTACGGGAGGTGTCCGCTTACGGGAGGTGTTCGCTTACGGGAGGTGTCCGCTTACGGGAGGTGTCCGCTTACGGGAAGTGTCCGCTTACGGGAGGTGTCCATTAACATTAATATTTTAATAATGGCCATTCCTATATAGCGCATTTCACATTCGTCCCAATGCGCTTTTACGGGAGGTGTCCGCTTACGGGAGGTGCCTGCTTACGGGATGTGTCCGCTTACGGGATGTGTCCGCTTACGGGAGGTGCCTGCTTACGGGAGGTGTCCGCTTACGGGAGGTGTCCACTTACGGGAGGTGTCCGCTTACGGGAGGTGTCCGCTTACGGGAGGTGCCTGCTTACGGGAGGTGTCCGCTTACGGGAGGTGGCCGCTTACGGGAAGTGTCCGCTTACGGGAGGTGTCCGCTTACGGGAGGTGTCCATTAACATTAATATTTTAATAATGGCCATTCTTATATAGCGCATTTCACATTCGTCCCAATGCGCTTTTACGGGATGTGTCCGCTTACGGGAGGTTTTCGCTTACGGGATGTGTCCGCTTACGGGAGGTGTACCCTTACGGGAGGTGTCCGCTTGCGGGATATGTCCGCTTACGGGAGGTGTACGCATACGAGAGGTGTCAATTTACGGTAGGTGTCCGCTTACGGTAGGTGTCCGCTTACGGGAGCTGCCTGCTTACGGGAGGTGTCCGCTTACGGGAGGTGTCCGCTAACGGGAGGTGTCCGCTTACGGGAGGTATCCGTTTACGGGAGGTGTCCGCTTACGGGAGGTGTCCGCTTACGGGAGGTGTCCGCTTACGGGAGGTGTCCGCTTACGGGAGGTGTCCGCTTACGGGAGGTGTCCGCTTACGGGAGGTTCAACTGTATGATTGTAAAATAAACTTACCACCAAAGTTAGTTTGCTCATGTGATCACTTATTGACTGATCTGACATTTGTTTTGGACTCTCCTCTATAAATGTCATCCCGTAAACAACAACTGAAGCTGCATGTCATTGAACGCACCTGAACCTATTGGTACAAACAAACCAGTACGATGTAATATGATCCAAGATTCTTCCTTTCGCAGTCCTCGATCACCCTTTGGCCAGGTGCTTGCCTTGCTTTTGTCATGACCAGAAATGGTTTGGGGGGGGGGGGGGGGGGGGGGGGGGGGGGGGGGGGGGGGGGGGGGGGGGGGGGGGGGGGGGGGGGGGTACTCCCTATACCTATATACGCTATACGGATATGTGCCACGGGATAGGGTATGGTTTTTGAGCTCCCAGGTCTGGGGTAGGGTATCTTTTTTGCACTTTTAGTCTAGGATGTGGTACGTTTTGGTCTGGTATAGGGTATGGTTTCCGCAATAACGCCATTATCAGTGGCTATCAGTTTACATATCCCTTTAGCACGCTTTCAATCTGGGATAGGGTATACATTTTTAAGCTTTAGTCCGGGATAGGGTATACATTTTTAAGCTTTAGTCTGGGATAGGGTATGGAAAATCAAAATTTTAGGTCTGGGATAGGGTCAGGGTTTTGAGGTGTCCGCGGCACACCCCTACCCAAAAATACCCTTAGTGCCCCCCCCCCCCCCCCGAGTTTGTCGCTTTTTGTCTTTTGGATCGAAACTACACTGACGGCCACCAACAAGAGATTTGAACGAACAGCAAGCTTCCAATAATGAACTGATTTTAAATGTTTTTATTGTAAGGTGACCAAAACACCCCAGGTAGGTGGGGACGGGAGTTATGTATCATTTTTGAGCTCCATTTTTTCAGAAGTAAAAAATAAATTGTTTTAAATTATATAGTCTTCGACTTTTACTCTTTTTGCTAGGTATCTATCTTACTTTTCTTCAATTTAAATATATTAATACTGATATCAATCTGATAAATTTCCCTAACTTAAAATTTCAAGGAAGCCTTTCGCTCTGTCAATCATCCCTATTGCAGGAATTTGCATAAGTTACGTTTGTTTGTCTAGTTCTAATCAATGAAGAATTGCGACAGTACAGCTACAATTCAAGAACAAAGTAACGTAAAAACAAATGGGCCTATTGAACCTTTACGCATTTACCGTATCAGAAGAGGAATGGGAAGGTACGCTAAAAATACGGTCAAACTTTTGACATTTTGAACATTCATCGAAAGTTATAAATAGACAGTCGAAAAGGAAGACCATGGGATTACAATAAAACTGACGTTTCTCAAGTCCATATCCGTATCATTGAGGTAAGAGCTTCATAGTGATTTGATTTTGGTGTATTTTATTCGCCAAAACTAGTGATTGAAGATCAGATAGGTATTTTCATACTACACTTGCTATGAGAGATTGACCTGTAAAGGTCAAGTAAATAACACATTTTCACCAACTTTCGGCAGCTATAGCTAATCGCTACATTATTTGCCCAAGGAAATGTTTACATATATGAAAAGATGATCATCCATAGAGTTCACAAGCGCAGGCCAGAAAGATTTGAAGGTTTATCGCCTGGTGAAAATTAGCTTTGTTGAATATATACTTTCGGCGAGTTAAAATGTATGCCTCGCCAAATAAAATAATTCGCTCATGAAACATAACGCAATTCACCTCAAAATCACGCAATCTAGTATATAGAGAGTGAGAAAGAAGGTCGTATGGTTTTTAAGAGCCGTACTGTTATTTTCCTTATTTCCGATCTCGTTAAATATATCTCTAATTCTGACGTGTTTCGAGTCGATTTCAAGAGGACTTCGTTTATGACGAATTTCTCGAAAATTAAAAAATATTTTTCGAAACTAACTGCACAGTGAATTTGGATATATAATAGGCTAACACTGTGCGGAATTAAAAGAAAATCGGAGATACCCCCCTTGCCAGTAAATTTTAGTTTTATTTCATATTTGTAAATATGATCTCTTAAAGGCGTAAACTTTCACGAAAACATACAAAATGTGACCAACACAGAGCAGTTGAAGCCTCTTCTTTCATCGATCTTATTCAGTAGTAGGAAATGGACAGTTCGAGCACAATTTCTCACGGAAACCGGTTTCAACAGGTCAAATATGGTTTTGAGATGGTTCAATCGAATTACTCATTCCCTAAACCTAATTAATAATTCAAGGTCAAGGTCAAACTTAAAGGTCAAGGTCAAACTTAATAATTCAAGGTCAAGGTCAAACTTAAAGGTCAAGGTCAAATTCTTGGAAATATACTTTAGGTCAAATTCTTGGAAAAAAATAACGTATCACATTCCAATCTAGGGTGTGGCACATTCCAATCTAGGGCGTAATAATATTTTGGTCTCTTAAAGGTCAAGGTCAAATTCTTGGAAAAAATAACTTATCACATTCCAATCTAGGGTGTGGCACATTCCAATCTAGCGCGTGATATATTTTAAAAATATTGTATTCTAGGGGGTCTACTAGATGATATTATTGTATTCTAGGGGGTCTACTAGATGATATTATTGTATTCTAAAGGGTCTACTAGATGATATTATTGTATTCTATAGAGTCTACTAGATGATATTATTGTATTCTAGAGGGTCTACTAGATGATATTATTGTATTCTAGAGGGTCTACTAGATGATATTATTGTATTCTAGAGGGTCTACTAGATGATATTATTGTATTCTAGAGGGTCTACTAATCAATAAAAAAATAAAAATAAATGAAAGACACTTAAAGAGATAATGCTTATTTATAGTATGTAGAAGTTGGCGGATCAAAAAAAAATAAAAATTTTTGGTTTCCAACTTTTGCACATCAAAAAGACAAAAAAAAAAATAAAAATATAAAAAAGTGCCAAAAGACAAAAAAAAAAAAAAAAAAAAAAAAAAAAAGTGCAAAAAAAAAAGAAAGAAAAAAAAGTAACGTATGATCAGTGTGGCCACCAATCAATAAAAAAAAAAAAAACAATTAACGAGAAAAACAATTAACGAGAAAATAAAAAAAAAAACAATTAACGAAGCAATGAACAAAAACCGAACAAAGACTATGCTGCAGCATAAAAAAAAATATTGTAATAACAGAACAATGAAAAATTTCAAAATTTCAAAATTCAAAAAAAAAATAAAAAAAAAAATATCAAAAAGATCAATTCAAAAAAAAAAAAATTTCAAAATTTCAAAATTCAAAAAATAAAAAAAATAAAAAAAAAAAATTCAAAAAGACCTATTCAAAAAAAATAAAATTCAAAAAGACCATTTCAAAAATTAATATATATTTTTTAAATATATATATATTAATAGAAAAAATATATATAAATGAAAGACACTTAAAGAGATGTTACTTATTTATAGTATAGAAATGTCAAAAAATATAATGGATCAACCCATACCTGAAATTAATATACCGATTCTAAAACCGAAAACTATTAAATCACCACAATCATTAAAAAAACTAGCTGGAAATATTGTTAACTCAATTCAAAAAGAGTTGAATAAGTTCTCAAATTGGATTATATCTTATGTTCCAATAGAGATTAAAAAAACAGTTAATACAAATATTGAAGCTTTGAAAAAGGTTATTTATAAAATTAATAATAAGCCTAAAACATTAAAATTTCCGATGAAAGAGTCAGCATTGAAAGGTTTTTTAAAATCATATATTTTAAAAGGTATTAATAATATGGATCCAAAAATTTTTCTTGAAAACAAAAAAGATTTAGTTTTTAATATTATTAACGAACAAGAAAAACCAATAAAAATAAAGTTTATATTAGAATGTGAATTTTATAAATTGATTAATAAAGAGATGATAAAAACATTTAATTATTTTCACTCTAAAATACTAATAATTTTAGAATCAAGTGATTTAGATGATATTTATAATCTGTGTAAAGATCAAATGTTGGAAAGCTTTAGTAGTTTTCAAAACAAAGGTTCAGGATGGATTTTCAAAAAAATTATTTATTTTGAAATTCATATTGATAAGTATCAACCCTTAAAAGCTAAATCATTTATTGAGCTTCCAGAAATTTTAAAAAGGAAAGAAGCAATTATTAATATAAAAAACTATGATAATTTATGTTTTAAATGGAGTGTAACTGTATCCATTTTTACACCAAAGAAAAATCCAAACAGAATTACAAAAATTTTAAAATCAAATGCTGAGAAATTAAATTGGAAAGATTGTAAGTTTCCTATGCAAGTTGATAAGATTAAAATATTTGAAAAAAACAATTCTAAATATGGAATCAATGTCTATGGTTATAAAAATGAAAATATTTACCCTATTAGAATTAGTGAAAACATTAATAGAGAACAAACAATAAATCTTCTATTAATATCTGATGAAAAAACTTTACATTATTGTAGTATTAAGAATATGTCCCGACTTTTAAGCTCACAAACTTCAAATCATGATGGAAAAAGATACTATTGTGAACGTTGTTTGAACAATTTCAGAACTCAAGAATCATTAGATAAGCATTCTGAATATTGTAGTAATCATGATGCAGTTAAGATAACATTACCGAATAAGGGTTCAATATTAGAATTTAAAAATATTGATAACTCGATAAAAATTCCGATTGTGATCTATGCTGATTTTGAATGTTTCACAGAATCAGTATCATCTTGTAATCATGATGAAAGTAAAAGTTTTACTGAAAAATATCAAAAACATAAACCATCAGGATACTGCTATCTAGTAAAATCTTCTGATAATAATTTATTTCAACCTAAAATATTTACATATACAGCAAAAAGTTATGATGAAGATATTGGACAACTATTTGTTAACTCAATAGAAGAAACAGTAAGATCTCTTTATTCAAAGTTCAACTATAACAATAAGGTTAAATATAGTAAATTCATTCCAATAATATTTCATAATTTATCTGGGTATGATGCTCACCTTTTTATTAAATCTCTAGGGATTTCTGATGGGGAAATCGATTGTATCCCAAACAACGAGGAAAAATATATTTCATTCAAGAAAGATATTATAGTTGACACATTCACTAACAAGGATGGAAAATTGAGTAATATTAAACGAGAAATAAGGTTTATTGATTCTTACAAATTTATGTCAGCTAGTTTAGACTCACTAGTTGGAAATTTGAAAAAAGATCAATTCTTGAATATGTCGTTATTCTATGAAGGTCAGAAACTAGATTTATTATTACGAAAAGGAGTTTACCCGTATGATTATGTTAACTCATTAGATAAATTAAATGAAACAAGTCTCATCAAAAGATAAATTTTATTCAAAATTAAATAATAAAATATAAGTGATGAAGATTATTCTCATGCTCAAAATGTTTGGAAAACTTTTGAAATAAAATCGATGTATGAATATCATAACCTATATCTTAAAAGTGATGTTATTCTACTAACTGATGTTTTTGAGAATTTCAGAAACGCATGTTTAAAATATTATAATCTTGATGCATGTCATTATTACACATGTCCTGGTTTATCATGGGATAGCATGCTAAAAATGACTAAAATAAAATTAGAATTATTATCAGATATTGATATGATTTTATTTATTGAGAAAGGCATACGTGGTGGAACCTCATTTATTAGTAAAAGATACTCAAAAGCAAACAATAAATATCTTGAAAATTATGATAAAAATAAAAAATCGATATTCATAAAGTATTTGGATGCTAATAATCTCTACGGTTGGTCGATGAGCAATAAGTTACCAACTCATGATTTTAGATGGATGTCGGATAAAGAACTACAAAGTTGGAAAATGAATCCATGTATTCTAGAGGTTGATCTTGAGTATCCGATTACCTTACATGAGTCACATAATTCATATCCCCTAGCTCCTGAACGGATGATGATAAACAAAGTGAAAAAACTTGTTCCAAATCTTAGAAATAAGAAAAAGTATGTTATACATCATGAAACTTTGAAACAATATATTGATCTAGGTCTTATTTTGACTAGAATTTATAAAGGAATTACCTTCAAAGAGTCAGACTGGCTTAAAAAATACATAACTCTTAACACAAATTTAAGAACAGCAGCAACAAATAATTTTGAAAAAGATTTCTTCAAATTAATGAATAACTCAATTTTTGGGAAAACTATGGAGAACATTAGAAAAAGACAGAATATATTTTTAGTTTCAACAGAAAAACAAGCAAGTAAATATATATCACAACCAAATTATACAAGAAGAACAATATTTTCTGAGAATCTAACAGCAATACATATGAGCAAGACTGAAATTATTTTTAACAAACCAATATATCTTGGAATGTGTATTCTTGATATTTCAAAAATATTAATGTATGACTTCCACTTTAAATTTATAACACCGAAGTATCAAAAAAGAGCAAAATTATTGTTTACTGATACTGATAGTTTGATGTATGAAATTCATACTGAGGATTTTTATTATGATATTCGAGATGATATTAATTCAAGATTCGACACTAGTGGATATCCAAAAAACCACTTAGGAATTAAAAATTTTACAAATAAAAAAATTATAGGTATGATGAAAGATGAGACCGCTGGATCTGAAATTACTCACTTTGTTGGTTTACGATCAAAACTTTATGCTTACAAAATGGATGAAATAGAATCCAAAAAATGTAAAGGTGTTAAAAAATCAACAATAGATCAAACTATAACATTTGATGACTATAAAAAATGTTTATTTGATGGTCAAAAAGTAATGAGAAGAATGAATGTTATTAGAAGTTATAAACATGAAGTTTTCACAGAAACGGTAAATAAAATAACATTAAGTCGTGATGATGATAAACGAATTATTCTTGATGATGGTATTAATACTAATAGTTATGGTTATAGAAATATTAATGATAATTAAACTATAATACACAAGATAAATAAATATTAATAATTCAAACCTCTAGAATACAATAATTTCATCGATTCAGACCTCTAGAATGCAATAAAAGATACATTCAAAAGATAACCATCAAAAAATGATAAAAAAGATAAATTCAAAAGTTATTAAACAGTATCAGGTGGTAACTGAGTATCTTCAGGAACAGCTTGTAATTCCTCTCTAACAAAATTACGTTTTGGAGCTCCTTCAGAGAGGTAATATAATACAGGTTGATCAGATGATACTATTGCCCGCGATATATCATAAATATCCATTGACCATATAGGATCAGTGGCACGTCTTTTTTCACCACCTTCCTGTTCACCAGGAGCATATAAATATCTAACTTTTACACCTGCTGGTAATCTTTTTTCTTTCAATCTAACAGGTCTTTTATAAACAACCTCTCCAACCTCTCGGTTGGTATCAACTGATTTTAGCTTTATAGATTCAGTCGGTGTTTTACCAGTTATTCTCTTTACTCCACTATTAATACTTTTTATAACAGCAGGTAATCTCTGCACCCATTCACGGGATCTTTCATCTTCTTCCAACATTTCTTGAGCATATTGATGACTAAACAACTTTTCAGCAATAGTTCGATTAGCACGCTCGACTAGTGATTGTGCTCTATGATTTCCAGCTTCAGATCTCTGTATTTTAATATCTTTTTTATTTAATACTTTTGTTAATTCACCCATAAATTCTGTACCAGGATCAACCATCATTGTTTTTGGCCAATTCAATCGACGAGAATAGATTCTTGTAAACGCTGTAGAAACTTCTGTTGAGTACTTAGACGTCAAAGGCTCAGCATCAACATATCTACTAGCGATATCAACAACTACTAACGCATATTTGTATGTTTTTCTTTTTACAATATCATGAGGTAGAAATAATAAGTCTGCCTGATGTATTTTATTTGGTTTTGAGATATCCCAATGGAATCTTGGGATATAGTTTGGAGGTGATAGATAGATCTGCCATAATGCTTGTTTCTCAAGCCACTTCTTTACAATATTTTTATCAATATCTGCTGCATTTGCTAATTTATTTATAGCATCATATCCTTTCCAATAACCTTGTGGACTATAATAAAGGTTTGTTAATTTTTTGTTATCCATATAATATACATAAAACAATAATCTTTTATACTAGTATAATGAGTCAAACTATATCAGAAAAATTAGATATAAATAGGGTTTATAAACAACCTTTTGGTTTAAAAGCTGAAAAAACAATTCATCGTGTTACATTCAATCCTAGCACAGCCAATCCAGGAGAAACATTATACATTCATATTCCTAAACTGTCAGATAATGTCGTTGTTGTTCCTGGAAGTGTAGGGCTTCTTTTCAATCTAAATCTAGCTACCGCAGGTCAAGCTAACAATACTATTGTAAATAATTTGGGGAGATGTCTTATTCAACGTATGAGGGTTGTATTCGGAGGAGAAGTTATACAAGACACCAATAGATATGATTTATATCAAACATATCATGATTTGTTTATGACTAAGGAGGAACGTGAAAATAAGTTATTAGAAGGTATTAGCGATTCAGCCTTTCGTAAGCATCGAACAGCTGCGGGTGATAAGAGCACAGATGCAAAAGATATTGCATTTGCGGGAATATATGGTACAAAATTTAGAATACCAATCGATCACCCTATTCTGAACGACCATGGTATATTCTATCCAAGGGGATTATCACACACCTTAACATTCGAGATAACACTACCTCAGAGTTCTGATATTACTATAACATCAGATACAACCAAATCATATGCATACAGTATTTCGAATTTGGAATTAGAATATGAGTGTATTAGCAGTGATTATCTAACACGTGAAGCCCTCTCAGCATATCAGGTTGGTAAAGGATTTTTTTTATGAAAATGTGTTATTGCACAAAACATTTACCATATCAAAACCGAACGATAGTGTGATTAATCAACACATTAATGTTCCTAGACGATCGATGATAGGTGTTTTAATGCTTTTTACAGATGCATACACCGCAGGTAGTAGAGATTCAGAGAAGTTTGTTAATCCTTCTATCACAAAGGTGGAAATTAATATTGATGGTATGCCAAATAAGCTATATAGTAGAGGTATGGTACCAACAGACTTCTGGCAATCTATTTTAAGACGATTTGGTCTCCAAAACAATATCACACAAAAAGAGTTCTATACTGATAAATTCGCTCTTTGGATTGATTTGAGGACATACCCTGACAACAAGATCCATGGAAATGGACTTGTTCTTAACTCTACAAAAGATGGTGTTAAACTACAAATAAGTCGTAAGGTTGGTGGTGCAGGTAATATAACCTGTTACATGTTCGTTGTTGCTGATGGATTGATGGAAATTCAAGATAGTAATTTAAAATCGATTCTGTATTAAAGTATTATTTACTAATATATATATGGAAGAATTAAAAGGTAAGACACCATTTCACTGTATTATAACAGGACCTACTAATTGTGGAAAGACAAAATATTTAGTTGATATACTAAGAGGGGTATATAGAAATGTTTTTGAGTATATAGTTCTAATATGTCCAACCTATTCTAAAAATAAAACATATGATGGGTTTGCTCAGAATGACAATAGATTTATTGTTCTATCACCAGAATCAGATGATGTGGATGAGATAAATGATTTACTTGCATGTTGTCAAACAGTATTCTCTGGCACAAACACATTAATAATATTAGACGATTGCGCATTTTCAAAGGATCTCAAACAAAGATCAAACAAGTTTATTAAATTAGCATTCAGTGGGAGGCATGAAGGGTTATCCCTATGGGTATTAACACAACAATTATCAAGTATAGCTAAACCGTTTCGAGAAAATGTTGGATGTATTATTTCATTTTATAATCCAAATCTTTTATGTGAAAAAACTCTGTTTGAGGAATATGGAGGAAATATGGGGGTTGAAGACCGTAAGTCTTTTATTAAAACATTAAAACAGGAAAAATACTCAAGAATGTGTTTTTGTTTGAGACACCCATATCAATCATACATTGAAATTCCAAATGCTAATATTTAAAAATAAAAAATATATATATATTATAAAGCATGACATCAATTCTTGACCAATATACAGATGATAAACTTGATGAAGTCAACTCAGAAGTTGAAATAGTAGAAAAGAAAAAGAAAAAACAAACTATGAAGAAAGTTGATAATTCAGAGGTAGAAGAAAAGAGAGAACAACTATCAATTCTGGCAGTACTTGGTACTATTGACCAATATACTGGAATTAAAATGTCCCTAGGTGATGTTAAGAAATTATCATCGAAGGATGTTGAAAAATATTATAACCGATATCAGATTATTCTAGGAAACAAGGTAACAAATACCCTAGTCGATACAGCTATAGAGGCTGCTGTTGGGGTTCTTTCTTATGTTGTTCCTATTGATAATAACAAAGAGTTGTGTAATGATTTACAAAACAATGAGATGCTGAAACAAGAACTGAATAATATCGCAGGTTATATTGTTTTAAAAGGTGGTAGAATGGTAGCTCTATCAAGCTGTTTAGTTCAACTAGCAAAACATGTTAAGATTAGTAATAGTGGTGATGATTGGTTAGCTCCACCCATCATACGTAGTAATTTAGAGGAAGATATTCAACAAGCTGTTGATGAGAATTTTGAGCACTCTATAATCAATTAGAAATGTATATCAAGATAAAAAAAGCTACCCCGTCGTTTTAACGGGTTAGGTCAGAGACCATTAGAAAGAGACTTAAAGTATTATTTATTATATTATAATATATAATATGTCATTATCAATTAGACAATTTGAAAACACAAAACTTGGTGTATCTATTTTAACATATATTGATAACAAACAAAAATTTTGGTTCAAGGGAAACGATATTGCAAGATCGTTAGGATATACACGTCCTAGGAAAGCAGTGCTCGATCATGTTGATGATAATTATAAATCAGAATGGGTAAATATAGATAGCACCAAAACGGGACTATCTGAAGATATACACCCACATACTATTTTCATAAAGGAACCAGGATTATACTCTCTAATCTTTAGTTCTAAAATGGAAGCTGCAAAAAAGTTTCAAGATTGGGTGTTCTCTACGGTATTACCATCCATAAGAAAATACGGGTATTATCAAGTGTTTAACAACTCCAAAACGTTAACATTTAAGATACTAGATGAATATGATCTACACACAAAAGTGGTTCAATATATTAGACGATTCTATCCCACCATACTTATGATAGCAGGATTAGGTGAAAATCAAGATTCTAGTTCCAAAAGAGTTAAATCATATAAAAAAGGTTATATGAAAGGTCAACCTGATTTGATTATTAATAACTATCATAAAAAATATCGTGGTTTTTGTATTGAGTTTAAAACACCTATTTCTAATGGTGTTCTTTCTATAGAACAGAAAAACTTGTTAGAAAAATATGAGGAAAATGGATTCAAATGTCTTGTATCAAATGATTATGATCTTATTATAAAAGAACTAAACAATTATTGTGTTGATATTAGATTGAAATGTAAATATTGTAGTAAAGGATTTATAACAAGTAACACATTAAAAAACCACAATAAATACTTTCATAATATCTCTTGAGCATCTGTTGAGCATCTCTTGAGCATCTGTTGGAATCTCTTGAGCATCTGTTGAGCAGACTCTTATAATTTTACTTAAAATATTATTCTTATAGAATAGTATATTAAATATGTCTGAAGAATCAAAAGATATAATTACTAAAGAACCGGAAAATCCAATTATAAAACAAAAAGATCCTAAGAAGGTTGCCGCTGGTAAGAAACTTTCAGAATATCATAAGAAAGCTAAGAAAGCTCTTGAAATAGAAAAGAATCATGAAAATGTTGAAGAAACATCTAATTCATGGACGCCAGAAATATCACTAACAACAGCATTAACACTAGTTGGAATAAGTCTAACAGCTATAGATTTATATTTTAGATGGAGAAATAATAAAAAAGCAGATACACCTGTGAAAACTTCTTCTAAAATGAAAGAGATAACACCTGAAACTAATAAAATTCCTACACCAAGAATAGGTATGGAATGAAAACTATATAAAAAATAAAATCTTTATTAAGAATATATAAAATGGAAAACAAATTGATTAAATCTATAACTGATGCAGCATTAGTTGTTGGAATAGCTTCAGCGATTGGTTATGTTGGAAAAAAGGCTATGAAAGAATCTTTTATTAATGATCCTAGTAGTAGTTTAACAAATTATGGGAAATGGGTTCTTGTACTATCTGGGAGTATGTATGTGAAGCAATATCTTGAAGATCAAAAAATTCTACCAAAATATCTATAAAGATAAAATGATATAATAGTATATAGAAATGGCAAGTGCTGTTATAATGATGGTAGCAGGAGCTGTGTTAAATGCAACAGCCTTCACCGGTTCAATGTATTTAGCAAAATCTCTTGGAACTGATGGTAAACATGTTGATGAAGAGAAAATTAGACATGATAAAGCTATTGAATTTTATCAGAAGAATATGGGTGAATGGCAAAAGAAGAAACAAGAGTATGAAGAATGGTTGGAGATGCAATATAAGAATAAACAAATAGCTGATAGCAATCTATCTGATACTGATTATGCTTTTAGGATATACTCCAAGACACATCCAGATTTTAATTTGAAAGAACCACAATTAGGTGATTATTATAAACCTAACAAAAAGCAAAAACAGTATGAAATGATGTATGTTGGTGGTGGTATGTTGGGAGCAGGGTATTTAGCATCAAAATTTATATAAAAAACTAACTATTAATATATAGTATATGGAAGTCGATAGTTTAGATTTTGATCCACTTGAAGGAGGGTCTGAAGATATAAACACCCCTATCACAGATGATGATATACAGGAATTATTACCACAACAAAAAGAAACTAGACACACTTGGTGGGAACGAACTAAAGAACGGTTTAGTAGAAGGGGTATATCAAGAGAACGAGGATATAAATTATTTAAGAACTCTGATGAAAGCAATGAAGATTGGGAAATAAGGGCAAGAGAAGACATAGAAATGGTAGACCTTGCTAAACATAGTGAAGAAAGAGTTGAAGAAGCTTGGGATAGAATCAAAACCAAGTATCCTAATGTAAATCCTAAAAACTCTCCATTCACCACTACAATTGATGAATATAATAGAGTGATAGTAAGATTTAATAGGTTGGGTAGCAAACCTCATGTTCTGTTTAATGCTGAGGGTGAATTAAATGATAAGTTACCTAAAACAATTGTAAACTATCTTGGTGATCCAGCTGAAAAAATTGTTGATAATAATGAAAGAACTATATTTTCACATCGAGAAAAATTACAAACATTAGAAGAAGAATTGGATAATATATCTCAAGCTGGCTCTCAAGATGTTAGAGAAAGATTGAATATATCACTCCGTGAACAGATTGAGGAAACTAGAAATGAGATTGAACAATTAGAAGAACAAAATGATGTAATAGAAGGGCGAATGTCTCTGAGAGATCGTATAAAAGCTGTTTTTAAAAAGTATGGTTTTACTGTTTTTTCTGTTGTATCTGCAGTTGGTATTATTATTGGTGTTATTATTTCTAGTCTAAAAAGTGGATTATCTTCGGTTGCCAGTGGTGTTGGAAATGGTTTGAAAGCAATAGGTAAAAAATTAGCTCAGATACTACCTGGTATGGTTGGTGCAATAGCTTCTTTTATTTTCAGAACTGCGGGTGAGGTTATTGGTTTCCTAGCTAAAAACGCTTGGTTATTGATAGTTGTTGTTGTTTTGTATTTTGTTGAAAGATATAAAAAGAAAAGATGATTATATGGTATAAATGGTAATATTGTATATTGAAAAAACAAAAGCAGATGAAACTATTTGGTTTAAAAATCCTATTAAAAAGAGTATATGTATATCACTTGTAAGTTGTAGTTTTCATAATCATTTGTATAATCTTCTGAGTGAAGGAACTATTTCAGATGGAGATGGGAATGTTGTGATACGGATTCCGAAAGGAAACTACACTAATTTTAGTTTTAAAAATGTTTTTGATAAAGCGGTTTCAATTGGTGAGAAAAATGTTTCAATCACAATTGAAAGTGGTCTATATTATATCACCCCGACAGTAGAGGTTGAATTAAATGTGAGTTTATTAAAATTATTAAACATTACAACAGGTCTTGTAGCAAAACAAAAATATAACATCAATATTAGTCAACCTACTCAAGATGTTTGTATCAATTGTGATCTTATTGATTCTACACAGGTTTTATTAAATAATAGATATTCACAAATATTAGCATGTGTTGAATTAAACAAGGCTGGAGAAAAGATATCCTATCATCCTAATAATATCCTGTACACACCTATTAAAAATGATGATTATATTAATAGTATTAGGGTTTGGGTTACAGATTCTAACAACCAAAGTATTAACATTGGAATTTACCCTATGCGAATGGTAATTGAAATCATATAAAAAAATAAAATATATTATTATATATATATGGTTGATTATGATGCGATTTATCCTGAGATTCCAAAATCTGGTGAGAATTTCAGGTTACACAAAGTAAATATGGTACTATCACAACTAGGAGCTGAGGTAAAACATTATAAAAATGTTAGGAAAAAATATAGTAAGATACGTGGTATACTTCATAAAACTGCAGTTGCAACAGGAGTCTTGTCTGTCATTTTAACCGGTTCTGGTGTAACTACAAGTTTAACAGGACCTGGTATAATTGTTGGTGTTCCTTTATCAGCTGTTGGTGGGTTGTTAGGTTTAATATCAGCTAGTTGTACAGTTTTCACGAAAAAACTTACTAAAAAGGTAACAAAACATGAAAATACTATTCAGCTTGCAAAATCAAAAGAAGATAGTATATGTGATCTTGTATCAAAAGCTTTGAGTGATAACAAAATTGATGAGAAAGAATTTGAACACATTATGACTGAATTACAAAAATATGAAAAACTAAAAAGTAGTATTAGAGTGAAACAGAATAAGGGTTTTTTTAAAAAACGCTGTTCCAGATGTTCAAAAGTTGAGGGAGGAATTGAAAAAGGAGCTTGTAGAGCAGCTTATAAATCCAAAGAAATAACTTTATCCTTTGATACAACACCTTATGGAGGGTATATATACAAGTTGCGATATGATAGATGTTAAAAGGATAAAACTTATAATATATATAATAACATATATATTATATGGTAACAAAAGAAGATATTGAATTAAAAAAATATTATCCGCAACACATAGATAATAAATTTCATGCTTATAGGGGTGGTATTAATTTCGATTGGAATGGTGTGGCATATGATGTTTTCAAAAAGGATATTGGTGGTCCTATACATCACTATGATGATAACATTGTGGAACATGCATTAACTAAAGCATTGGGTAAACGAATTGATAATACACTGAATAGTCAGATTCCTAATGATTTCCTTAGTAGTAGGTTTCCAAAAGAATTAAAAATGATGGAAATATTATACCCTGTTATATGCACCCCTTTTAATAAAAAACCTTCAAATTTTGATCTAGTAGAGATTGATATCTATGTCAAACCTAGTCAGAAATTTAATATAAAACCACGAAACATATTTACTGATATTGTACTAAAACATGTCACTCAAAAAGAATCAAATAAATGGTTAGGAGGTCCTGATATGACTTATTATCCACAACAACTAGCATTTTCAGTTTGGTGTGCTAGTTCTGGTTGTGGTGTTGGAATTGATATGCTAACAAAATATACTCCTATGATAAACTCATTGCTCAAATTTCATATACTATTCACTTCCAGAAGGATATTAGCACAAATGAATGTTCAACTACCAGGAGATCAATACTTTACAAATATTGATAATAAATATAATAAGGCTGGTTATGACAAAGCTTGTCGTGAATTTAATATATCTAAAAATAGTGATTTTAGATTTACTGCGGATGAGAATGGTGGTTTAGGTCGGATTTATAAGAAAATGTTTGATGATGTAGATGATGTTACAGATGCTTATAATGAAAAAATGGATGGTCTTTTTACAAATAAATGGCCAAGAGGAAAATTCAAATTTGAAGATGAAGGGTCGTATGGTGGCAATAAACTTGATCATATCTCTCCTCTAGAAAATAATCAGTATAAATATTTTTTACTAAATAAATCAAAAGGTTTAACCAGAGCCGGACTATCACGATTAAATCAATCGATTGAAGCGTTTGTGTATTGTATTCTGGGAGCTCAAGTACAAACACGATCAAGCATTATTGGTAATTCTGGTTCTGCACAAGAGACGCAAACAGTATTCTTACAATTATTTGAATCATCTATTGTTGAGACAGATATTTCTAAAAGTATACAAAGATATCAATTAGCTATTCAACAATCAAAAGAAAAACTAGATATGGCTATTGCTGTAGGCTGTTGGTTACTACCATCTAGTCTTGTTATTAATAATAATTCAGTTCTTGGATATAATAATAAATTGGTAAGAGCTTCTGCTGATATGAAATTTGGTGTAAATGATATTAATGCTGAAACAAAATCGGTAGGTATAAAACATAATAACATGGGTCATTCAAATGTTAAATTACCACATCAGAATGATAAACCAGATATTTCAAATAAACCATATAATAAACTATATGTAAAACCAACACCAACATCTAAAACACATGAAACTAATTTAGCTGCTATAACAGTCGGAGCTGCTGGGCTAGCTTGGTATATGTTTAGTTGAATATAAAACAAATATATAATATTATTGTAAGTTTGTTTTTTAAGAATTCATTCATATTTCTCGTTTTTTACGCTTATATGTTGATTTAATATAATTTTCTGGTAATTCATCTTCTGAAATAAAAGAGAATTTATATCTATTATTATTAATTTTTGAAATACCACTTTTAACATAATTTTTATTATTACAACACATTGAAATAATCCCAGGATTTATACCTAAATCTTTTTGAACAGCATACATACTATTATAAAAAGTCTCTTCATTTGTATAATAATTAACAACCTTTACACAATGTCTATTTATATGATTTTTTGAAAGAAATGAATAATCTCTACCATTAGAGGATTTTTTACAATTCTGTTGTTGAGTTATAAGTTGTAAATTAGATAATCTATTATCATCTTTTATATTATTAATATGATCAATAACTCCATCATCTTTTATCTCACCATTAAAACATTCCCAAATAAAACGATGTGATAAAAAATTCTTTTGATTAGTAATTCCATGTTTTCTAACAATAACTTTAAGATATTCATTATTATTTAAATTTCCTAAATAAGGAATTTGTTTAATAATGTTAATAATATAACCTTCCTCATTTGCTCCATATAAATTATAAACTGGATGAAGATTATAAGAACTTCCATTAATAATTATTTTGTTTTGATTCATTTTATATATACTATAAATAAAGTATTATCTCTTTAAATGATTAAAGATTTAATAAATAAAACATATTACTTAATTATTTTCAAAATATATCACACCCTAGATTGGAATGTGTTGAGTAATTTTCCAAGAATTAAACTAAAAATATATTTCCAAGAATTTGACCTTGACCTTGACCTTGAATTATTAATTAGGTTTAGGGAATGAGTAACACCCTAGATTGGAATGTGCCACACCCTAGATTGGAATGTGATAAGTTATTTTTTCCAAGAATTTTACCTAAAATATATTTCCAAGAATTTAACCTTTAAGTTTGACCTTGACTTTGAATTATTAATTAGGTTTAGGGAATGAGTAACACCCTAGATTGGAATGTGCCACGCCCTAGATTGGAATGTGATAAGTTATTTTTTCCAAGAATTTTACCTAAAGTATATTTCCAAGAATTTGATCTTGACCTTGACTTTGAATTATTAAGTTTGACCTTGACTTTGACCTTTAAGTTTGACCTTGACCTTTAAGTTTGACATTGACCTTGAATTATTAATTAGGTTTAGGGAATGAGTAATTCGATTGAACCATCTCAATGGAATGATTGGAATGTCAAGAATGTGAAGAATGTGAGAAAGTGTGCTCGAACTGTCCATTCCCTACTACTTATTCGGAAAGGAGTACAACGGCGAAAATAAGTTAGCCAGACAAATGTACAAATAACTGAGGAAATCGAGACTCTCGTACGTCTCTTTTGAGTTTTGTCGTTTTGGATACAAGCTAAAGCTGATCAAGATTCAATTCTGAGTTCTTACCTGCCTGTGAAGTATACTTCACAGGCAGGTAAGAACTCAGGTAATTTCTAGCTCGCAATACTAGGCTTTGCCAAAAGATGTTTTGCTATGAGAAAAAAACATTGGCAAGTACTTTTCAGATCGGAAAGGCTTCTTCATGCACTTCTTGTGGTCTTTGTGGGCCAAATTTGAAACCAGTTTGGTTATATTTAACTTACTGAATTTGTAAACCCACGTAAAATAAAGTTTGTAAGTAATTGTATGTATGTATAACCGAGAGATTATCGAGAGAAAAATATTTCAACCAGGAAATCGTATACGAAATTATTAGAGTGTTGTAGTGTAGTGTTGTCGGAGATTGGCCACTGCGACTTTACGTAATAATAGTGTGTCGAGTGACAGATCGAGAGGTGTGTCGGGCAATCAGCCAATCAGGAAATTAGATCAGAAGATTGAGGGAGTGTTGTGCAAGAGAGAGACGCCGTGAATAATGTAGTGAGCTTTTTGTGATAAAATCTTGTGAATTGTCGTGCATAAACCTCTGTTCACGACAAACTGGCGACCACGAAGGGACCATGGAGACCATGGAACAACTAGAGAAGGAGATAGATGCCAAACTCAAACTTTTGGATATAAAACAACAACGAATCAAAGATATCGTCGAGAAGAAGAATGAAGGAACAATTCAACGGCACCGTAGCGCGTTGGAGACACTTTCAAGGGAAGTTGGAGATTACAAATTGAAGATTGAAGAAGGTAAACTAGCAAGTGGACAATCGGCTGAAGAAGTTTGTGCTTGGAGCGAGGAGATTGATAACAAACTCGAGCGAGTTGACGAGGAGATCGAGTATCTTGCAAAGTGTTTGACGGAATGTAAACAACATGATAGTATTTCAACCAAAGAAAAGGAAATTTCTTTACTAGCATTGGAAAGACAACGACAACTGGAGTTTGAACGTGCTCAATTAGAGCTTAAATTTGAGTACCAAAAGAAGGGTGAGGAGCTAAAGCAGAGTAAGCAAGGAGATGCAACCACTTCTTATGCCAAACTACCCAAACTAACCATCACAAAGTTCAATGGAACATTCGAAGAATGGCTGTCGTTTTGGAACAAATTCACCGTAGAAATCGACTCAACGGATTTGGCTCCTGTGACTAAATTTGCCTACTTAAAGGAATTGATAGAGCCTAAAGTGAGAGCAAACATCGATGGGCTTCCCTTTAGCACCGAAGGATACGAGCGTGCCAAAAACATTCTAAAATCAGAGTATGGGAAGTCATCAGAGATCGTCAACGCGTACGTAAGTAATATCATGGAACTACCTACTATTACAAGTTCAAATCCTAAAAGAGTGGATGAATTTTACAAAAAATTGTTGTACAACGTGCAAAGTCTTGAGACACTGGGAAAACTACGCGACGTGTCAGGAAATGCAAGAGCTGTCTTGGATAAACTCAGAGGAATCAAAGCCGATTTGGTTCGTGGGGAAGAGAACTGGCAAGAATGGGACTTTGTGAAACTCTTGCAAGCTATAAAGAGGTGGCGCGATATCAACCCAGTTGAAGAGTCCATGGATAGTACGCCACACAAGAGTGTTCAACCATCACGAACACGTGTATTCAACACATTACAAGGCGGTGAACCAGAAGTACGGGGACGAGGCTGTGTCTATTGCGACGACGAGTCACACAAGGGAATTGCGTGTACCAAGGTACAGTCTCGTGACGAAAGAAACAAGATCTTAGCTAGAAAGAAACTATGTTTTAATTGCACTGGGGCAAAACATCAAGCAAACGATTGTAGAAGTAAGAAAAAATGTCAAGAATGTGGACGAAAACACCACACGTCTATCTGTGATCAAGACAAGTCAGACAAAGGTCAACTGATGGTTGCAACCGGAAACGATGATAATGTTACACGAAGAGTTACTTATCCAGTGGTAGTGGTGGAAGCTGGTGGAATTAAATGTAGAGCCCTTCTTGATACTGGAGCTGGGAGTTCTTACGCATCTGCTGCTCTTTTGAATCGAATTCCTCGCCGAGAGTGTAAAACCCAAGTCAGAAAGATCGAAATGCTTCTTGGAGTATCAACAAAGGAAATTGAGCTGTCAACAATCGAAGTCAAAGCCTTGTCTGGACAGTTTAAATTGTCAGTAGAGGTTACGAAAGTTGATAAGAGTGAACTCCTCTATTTAAACAACCCGAAATACGAGGAACTGATTAAGACATACTCTCATTTAAAAGGAATCGAGATGGCGGATCACGATGAAAAGGATCAGCTTCCCGTGCATTTAATTCTAGGCGCTGGTGAGTTCGCCAAGCTAAAAGTGAGCTCTCCACCCAAGATCGGACAACCAGGAGAGCCTGTTGGAGAGTTAACGAGATTCGGATGGACTATAATGTCCTCAGGAACAGAGCCTGTTGATCTGTCGACAATGCTAATGACCCAGACCTCACATGTAGACTATGAGGAACTTTGCCGCCTGGATGTTCTGGGGTTACAAGATACACCCACCAACGACCAGGGAAGTGTCTATGAGGAATTCAAGGAACAACTTACACGTGATAAAGAGGGGTGGTATGAAACTGGTCTGCCATGGAAAGGTGACCACCGCCCACTACCTAACAACAAAGAAGGTAGTCTTCGCCGACTGTCTAGTCTGACACGCAAGCTAGAGCGTCAGACATTAACAGAGAAGTACGGAGAAATCATCGACGAACAAAAGGCAACAGGAGTTGTCGAGAGTGCAGAGATCCCCGCCGTAGGACGTGAATTCTACATCCCACACAAGCCAGTGGTACGGGCGGAAGCGGAATCCACGAAGCTAAGGATTGTCTATGATGCTTCAGCGAGAGCATACGACAGTGCACCGTCCTTAAATGAATGTCTGCATGCAGGACCGCCTCTGCAGAACAAATTGTGGAACGTTCTTGTTAGGGGCCGGTTCAACCCGGTGGCTCTTACAGGAGATCTACAGAAAGCCTTCCTACAAGTACGGGTAAGAGAGAGTGACAGAGATGCGATGCGTTTCCACTGGCGTCGAAACGAACAATCAGAGCTAGAGACATTACGCTTTACCAGAGCGTTATTCGGACTCGCGCCATCTCCCTTTCTGCTGGGGGGAGTAATCGAGACACACCTCAGCAGTTGGGAGGAGAGAGAGCCCGAAGTAGTGCGCAAAGTGAGGAGAGAGCTATATGTTGATGAATTAATATCTGGATCCACATCAGTGAGTAAGGCGCTTGAACTTAAAGAAAAGGCAACGATTATCTTCCAGGACGCCGGGTTCAAACTACACAAGTGGCACTCAAACGCACAAGAGCTAGTAGAGTCAGCGAAGTCCTCAGCAGACGATGACACCTATGCAAAGCAACAGCTTGGAACTCCACCAGGAGGCGACTGCAGCCTTCTTGGACTTGGATGGAACACCAACAGAGACACCCTGAGCGTTGAAGTTCCACAGGGGGAGACGGTGATGACCAAACGGGGAATCTTAGCAAAGCTAGCTAAGGTTTACGACCCATTAGGTTTGGTCTCACCCATCACCCTGAGTGGTAAAATCATCTATCGCTCTGTGTGCGACGACAAGATTGGTTGGGATGTGCCCCTCCCTGAACCTCTAGCTAAAATGTGGCGGAAGTGGGAGAGCAGTCTTCCAAAGGAAGTAGAGCTACCAAGATCACTCGCGATCTACCGTGACGACATCGAGAGCATCGAGCTACACGCGTTTGGAGACGCAAGTGCAAACGGAGTGGCAGCGTATGTCTACGCAGTCTTGCGGCAGTCGTCGGGAACTAATCAAGGCCTAGTCGCAGCCAGGTCCAGGCTATCTAAACAGGGGCTTACAATCCCACGCCTCGAATTAGTAGCCGGACACATGGCTGTGAACCTTGTGACAAACGTGAGCACCGCCATACAAGGGTTTCCTGTCTCCACCGTGCATTGCTGGCTAGACAGTACTGTGGCACTCCATTGGATCCAGGGCCAAGGCGAATATAAGCAGTTCGTGGAGAACCGTGTACGAAAGATCAAAAGCCACCAAGGGGTGACATGGCGACATGTCCCCACCGGAGATAACCCAGCTGACCTCGCCAGCAGGGGAGGGGGTCTTTCTGACGCCAAGCTGTGGTGGAGCGGGCCTCAGTGGCTTTCCAACACGGAAAGTTGGCCAGCGGATATCGTCCCAGAACCAACTACAGAAAGCAAAGCGGAGAACAAGATAATACGTAACGTGCTATCGGTAGCAGTAGAGGAGGAGAACGTCATCACTAACTTGTTAACCAAACATCCTCTTAACAAGGCAGTACGCGTGGTGTCGTGGATTAGAAGGTTCATCTACAACGCTCTCCCAAGTAGAGGAAACCCAAGGAAATCTGGTCCACTGACTACTGAGGAAACAAATTATCAGAGACTGTTCTGGGCCAAACAGGCCCAGAATGAATGTGATTTAGAGAATGACCGTGAAGCACTCAACCTACAACCAAACCAAGAGGGATTGTTAGAGTGCCGCGGACGAGTACAGGGAGAATATCCGGTATACTTACCGGAAACGCACCCTTTCTCCTATCGTGTTGTCGAGGAAGCACATCTACAAACTATCCACGGAGGAGTAGGTCTGACGATGACCAAAGTCCGAAGCAAGTACTGGATACCTCGTCTGCGGCGGTTGGTGAAAAGAGTGCGTGGAAACTGCCATGGATGTAAGCGCTACCAAGCAATGGCGTACGCAGCTCCGCCACCCACGAATCTGCCAACCACTCGCACGCAAGGGGTGAATCCATACCAAGTGATTGGAGTTGACTATGCAGGTCCACTGAGGTACAGAATTGCGCAGCACCGCGAAGGAAAGGGATACGTGCTCTTGTACACATGCAGCCTGACGAGAGGGGTGTACCTGGACCTTCTTCCCAACCTAGAGACGAGCGAGTGTCTCCTCAGCCTCAAACGATTCGTTGCCCGTCGTGGTAGACCAGACAGAATCTATTCAGATAATGGCCGCACCTTTGTTGGAGCTGCTAACTGGATGCGTAAGGTGGCACGAGATGAGCGTTTGCAAGACTACCTGTCCGTCAACCAGATACATTGGCAGTTCAATCTTAGTCGCGCACCCTGGTGGGGCGGACAATTTGAGAGAATGGTTGGGCTGATGAAAGCAGCGATGAACAAAGCCATCGGTAACGGATGGCTCCGCTGGAAGGAATTACAAGAAGTCTTGGTGGACGTTGAAGTCGCTCTCAATAACCGTCCCTTGAGTTACGTAGAAGACGACATCCAGTTTCCACTGTTGACGCCAAACACCCTGCTGTTTGCAAACAGTAACGTGCTGCCTCAGTTAAATCCTCACCATATCGAGAACTACGATCTACACAAGCGAGCCAAGCACTTGCTCAAGTGCAAAGAAGCCATGTGGCAGCGATGGACCCGTGAATACCTACGTGGACTTCGAGAGAGACATCGTGCTTTGAATGTAGCAGGTGGAGCTTCCCCCAAAGTTGGTGACGTTGTCATCATAAAGTCCGAAGAGAAGAATCGAGGAAAATGGTCCCTCGGCATTATAGAAAGATTGATCACTGGTAATGACGGAGTCGTAAGGGGAGCCAAACTACGAGCCGGTAAATCACACATGGAGCGGCCCGTTCAGCATCTGTACCCTTTGGAGCTGACTTGCGACAGACCACCTGTCACAGCACCCCCACCATTGAATCCTGAGGCAGTACCATTTAGGCCTAGACGAGATGCAGCCGTGGCAGCTCGACTACGAGTCCAAGACATTGCTGAGAATGATGTCCCAACTGATTGACATTATATCATAGAGAACTTATATGAACTATAGCGAACTGCATTTATTGTACTGTTAATTTTGTATTTGACTAGTAATTGTCGCGGTATTCATAAACTAATTGTGAGGCCAACTCCTTAGGAACACATATCTCATCAGGAGATATGTGGAGGGAGTGTGTCGGAGATTGGCCACTGCGACTTTACGTAATAATAGTGTGTCGAGTGACAGATCGAGAGGTGTGTCGGGCAATCAGGAAATTAGATCAGAAGATTGAGGGAGTGTTGTGCAAGAGAGAGACGCCGTGAATAATGTAGTGAGCTTTTTGTGATTAAAACTTGTGAATTGTCGTGCATAAACCTCCGTTCACGACAGTGTCACTATGACATGATACACGAACTCGTTTATTACCTGACATATAAATTCACATGCACCATCAAATAAGATCGATGAAAGAAGAGGCTACAAAGGGGATTTCAGCTGAGCTAGTCATTTCTTTGCATTTCTCTGCAGCTCTGCAGGACTGGTCAAATTTTGTATGTTTTCGTGAAAGTTTACGCCTCAGATTCTGTCGTGAAGCCGAGCTGAGAGATTTGCCGTCTTCGGCGCTGGAGTCGCTTGTGACAGTTGTGTATTCCCTTCCCTTGTACCATGCAGAAGCTACTCGCTTTACCGATTTATCAGGCTTACTTTGAGGTGGACTATACTCTGTTCTTCACGATAATCGCTCAAATTTGAACTCGAAAGGTTTGAATGAAAAGCGCCGCTTCTCTGTCTTGTCTGCCTGTCTTGTGCGACTGATTTAGCGAGTTGTGATTGGCTAAATTTTCTTATCCACTGCATCGCTTCAAGGTCGTTCAAGGTCATGAACCATGTATCACATAGCTTTTTAGCCAATCAGAGCGCGCATTATATAATAGTTATTTTATAAAGATTATTTAAGGGTTAGCTAGAGACTTGCGTAAAGAAAACCGTGTATTTTCAGTCGTACACTTGATAAAATATTGTAGCTATAGAACTCAAAGAACGGTTAGTATGTGAGTTACATTTAGTTTTCTTCGTTATCTGAATGTTCTGGACAAAATAGGACGACTCATCTGTCACTCGTCGTTTCGTGTGTTAATCAATGCACATGTTCGGCTTCAAAACAACAAAATCACATTTAGATAGAAGTTGAACTTGAGAAAATAAGAAATGCTGTAATTTTATGGCTTTTGTTTAGTAAATAAAACATGTGTTTGACAACAGAACAAATCTATTTGTCGAATTGAATCCACTACATCGTTTCACTGAGGTCTGTCAAGGTCACGGAAACCATGTTTATATTCATCACTTTTACAAACACGTTTTTGGGGAACTTCTAGCCAATCAGAGCGCGCGTTATGTATTATTTACAATATGAGTGGCAATGTTGTATCTTATTTACAATCTCGAGCCAAAGGCGAGAGATTGTAAATAAGATACAACATTGTCACGAATATTGTAAATTACTTATGATATTGTTTAATCATTGTTTGAACCAGGTAGGCGTTTCAACCAGAATTGTAGTCAATATCTGATTGAGATGAAAAGAATATAATTACTGTTCTTTTAGCATTCAATTCTCATTCCGATTGCTTGACCGCACTGAACAATGAAAGCAGTTTCGTATTATAGCTTAGTTAAGATATCGATTGTTTAATAAATGTTTTATTCCTTTTCATACTTGGTAGTTTTTGAATAGAGTTGATTGCTCATTAAGACATATACAAAGAACAAGTACGGCAAATATGTAATATGAATGCTTTTTCATTTAGAATACATTTACACTTTTGTTTGGTTTTCAAAGGGGGCTTTAATTGTGAATGAAATGCGAACGGAGTTTTGATTCTTTTCAATCAAATCAAGAACAGTTCTCACAGAAGGTCATAGAGCTAAGATGGGCATTTGAGACGATGGCTGGCAATTTTCGTAACTGCCAAAAATGCATCACAAGAGTCAGTTGTTGACTGGGGAATGTGCTCAAACTAGCACAAAGTGGAGTAAAGATTTTTGAAGACTGGCAGATGTCTCGTAAAAACAAGGTAGCAAGGAAAGAGTCTATTGACTTGTCTTTAGACACATAAATTCCGTATGACACATAAGTTCGTATAGTTCGACTAACATTACTTTACCATCTTCTAATTCGAGGTTCTTGAAAATAATAATGTAGCAAGTAACCGGCAGTATTTAGTGAGAACTGTGCTAAGTCCTTAATTTGAAGTAATCTCGTGTCTTTCAAAGTTTGTTATAATTTATTTGAGATTGTGAAAGTATTGCCGCACAAAGCTAGAAATCGATTGTATCATTAGTAAGTAAGTTAAAACTGTGAAGGTGCTAAGCTCCAATAGAGGAAGGGAGTTACATTAAAGAAACTGCGGAACAAAATCTAACGAGTATTTTTCTTAATTAGCTTTTAGGATAATGTATTATTCCTCTCATATAATGCATTAATCGATACATAATACTTATAGATCGAGCTTATTAGTATTCTGTATCTGATACAGAATACTAATAAGGTCTATTAGTATTCTGTATCAGATACAGAATACTAATAAGCTTTATTACTATTCTGTATCATACTTGTATGAACAATTGCAGTACAATCAACCCCACCTATGACCTGCCAACTATTCACAGATTGGACCCCGTGCTTAATGAATTATTGGAAATGTATGGGATTACAAGGTATATTGCTAACGTGACCAGAATGCTGAGCACTTGTTGGACACTGCCTAATGAATTAAACGTATAAATATATGTTATTTTTCGTTAAGCAATACAACACATTTTAAGGGTCTGACAAAGAAGCCATCATGGAAGTAGAGTCGGCCTGATCACCATCTTCTTCAGTTGCGTGGTTTTATGGAACGTTTTTTGCTTAGCTTCTTCTCTCCGATTTACTTTAAGAATTAAAATTCGTCTTCTTCATTCATCCTGTTCGATTTCTTATTTTTCGAAAAAGTTTCTTGAACACGTTTTTTTCTTAGTTCTTCTTCAGTCTCTTTCGGCCTACCTGAAACGCCGTACTTTATTTCCAAGAGCCGTTCTTAATTACTTCCAAAGAAGTCGCCTCATTAGCTATTCAGTGTTTGAAATGAGAACGGGCAAGAGAAATTGGAACGGGTCATGACTAGATCTATTTAAAAATGAATATCTCTCTCACGTTATATTACATTGCCACTGTTTTCCATCGGCTTTCTTCCTCCTCCTCCTCCTTCATTTAATGTCGTATATTATATAATTCTAATTCTTCTCCTTCTCCTTCTTCTTTCACTACTTCTTCTAACTTCTTGTTCTTGTTCTTGTTCTTCTTGTTCTTTTTGTTCGTCTGCTGCTTCTTCTTCTTCTTTTGAATTACTTCTTCCAATCTTTCTCCTTTTCTTACATACTTTATTGATTTTTTTTTTCTAGTTGGAATCTTCAACATGCTGACGTAATTACTTGCCATACTTCTGCTTCCATGGATACGTGCTTCAGCTCAAACTTGTGACTCCCCGTATTCTCAAAATCATTTCAAAATCGCAAAGGCCACGTTATTAAAACCTTAAACGTCAACAAGAAAGCAATGTCCAAAACGCAAAAGCCTCAAAACAGGATTGCCACAGCATTAACTTTTACCAAAGCAAAGGGACTTGTGAGCTGAATTGCGCTAATCACATGTCCAATCCTGAAAGTCTTCTCCCATTGCAGACTGTCAGTACATGGACTTCTCCAAACGTCCTCCAGCTAAATGAGCTACAATTTATGTAGTGAACCGCTGGCGTGTGTGAAAGACAACGAGAGCTACAAGTGTGTATCCCTGTGAAGGTAATCACGTGACATCTATGCAAAATCACTGTTTTCGCATTGCATTGCATTGTGTTTTTCTTCAGTAAAAATCGGTCTCCTGCAAGTTTGTTTTGCGGCGGGTCCACAATACCAGAACTCTTTTGAATACAAAATAAAACAAGATTACGCATGCGAAGGTCGATTGACTTGATGGAGCCCGAGTATGGTTCCGGCAATGATATAATATCAAGATCTTTCTATATCACACAATGATGGTATTTGCTATCCCACCATCTCGCTGCATAGTTATCGAAATTATCATCAAAGAGCTCCAGGGCGTTTTGAGTGCATCATTCTATAACTTCACAACTTTATCGAATTCATGAATATATTAATGAGGGAAATAAACAATAGAAAATCATATAGAGTAGCAGACATCTTTAAATTACCTTGATTCGTTCATCACTATTCATTCAACTTTAACTTGGATTTTGGAGGCCAAACTTTTAAATCATCATGAAAATTATGAAAACATCCACTTATCATTCAACTTACATATACAAAAGGTCATTGTTGCACATATGCATGATGAGGCGAGTCTTGTTTACTGAGGAAAAAACAGCATGATTTTGATACCATTTTTGCTTTTTACTGCATTGTTAAAATAAAAATCAAAAACCTACCAACGGAATATAAAAGACGAATATGTAAGGATGAATAAGCTGGCAATTTTTTTTCAAAAAAGCTTTTTGAAGGTGGCATTTTCCGTTTGAAAGAAAATTGATCCAGCTGAAATCTCTGAAGAGATATGGGTCACGCGTTAGATGACGCTACACACAAAGACCCTTTGAATTATTTGGTAATTGTGTAGATACGAAAAACCTACCGTCCAGATAAAAATGCTAAAGTAGATGTATACACGCGTTTTGATAAAATGTACATGTATATTGGATATAATAAAGGCGGTGGCAAAATAATCTAAAACTCTTTGATTTAGTAATCTTTAGAACATTCATTGGCGCTTCCCACCGGCCGGGCTTCACAATAGAAGCTACATAGACAAAATAAAGCGCGAGCTCGGAAAGGACGCCGTTTTGAAGGTTTTGTTCTAATATTTACACACAAGGCGTAAGTTTTCACAAATTTCCAGAGAGCGAGTGTTGTATCAGGGGTTCCAAACACCGAGAAACAGATGAAAGCACGAGGCCGTAGGCCGAGTGCTTTTATTGTTTCGAGGTGTTTGGAGTCCCCTGATACAACACGAAGCGCAAGTTTAAGAAATGGTTTCTCAATCGTGATTAATAATTCATGATGAGTATATGCATGAGATAAGTACTGCTTTTGTTTAATCAGTCTAGCATGTTTTGTTTAATTAGTACTTATGTATCTATCTAACATACCGAAACTAGTTATGTAGTATAACTATGTATATTCCCAAAGTACCATATAAAACTAAAAACGACACCATGCTTAGTTAGTTTTGGGTTTGAAATCACTGCTAAGATGGAAAGAACAGACCACTCTTCCCGATTTCGAGATCCGAAAAGTGTTGAAGATGAAGAGAGTTTATTGCATGACGCAAGGCCCAAATCGACCATCTATAAAAATAGGTGGAGCGTCGACACATTTAGAAGCTGGCAAAGAGCAGAGTTATCAAATTTCCTACAGTAGAAGTAGGAAGCGTGTTAAGGGATTACAATGTCAGAGAAGTTCAAAGTGTAGAAGAAAACCTTGAAGACATGAATAGTTCATCATTAAACTATTGGCTTACAAAGTTTGTCCAAGAGGTCGCCAACAAGAATGGTGGACGTTATCCGCCTCGTACCTTGTAAGGGATAGTGTGCGGTATTAAAAGGCATTTGGAGGAACAGAACGGTGCCAATGCACTTAATCCTTTAGATAACAGTGACAAGAGGTATGTTTTGAGCAATTGTGTACATAGTCATTTGATTTTAGTCCGGTTCCAAACTCACGATAACTGTTTGAAAAAGTAGTTAAACGTAAAACTTTAACCTTTATTCTTTAATTTTATAGATTCTTCATTTTCCGCCGATGTCTTGATGCCGAAATGAAAGACGCGACGGGCCGAGGTGTTACGCTAGAAACAAAGAAGGCAGAAAAGGAGGCGGTTACGGATGAAGACGAAAGGTTATTTTGAAGCAAGGGACGATTTATTTTTAGGTTGGGTAGTACAGCTGAAGTCGATCTTGGCCTTGACTTTATCAAATTCGATTTATTTTTTCAATGATTTGAAAAATATATTGGGATGAAGGCAAAAGAGGTGGCTTATAACTAGCGAGAATTTTTGAGGATAAATAATTTACGTTTTGATCATTTTGCCGCCTTGACTTTTTGTTTTATCAAATTCGAGGAAAATGCATGTAAAACATTTCATCAGACATGGGGAATAATTTCTGAAGTGATTTGAAATATATCCCAAAGAGTATTCAGAAAAGCAACATTCTCTTTGTCATATAGATAATTTATCAGTTCTCCTTTAAGAGAAACATAGCCCTGTTTGTTTGGTTGAGCTGTTTCAAATGTATATAGGCCTTGTTCAATTCAAAGCCTCTAATTGCTTTTACTTTAGGCCTAGTAAAACTAAGCTTGCATTTGAAAATTCTCCTGTGGGAGTTAACGCACTAAACGCAATCTTGCCAAATATGTGCAAGGAGGTGGGAATTAAGGTAAAAACGGCTCATTGTTTAAGAGTAACTTGTGCCACAAAGTTATTTAACTCAGGCGTCCAAGAGAAAATGATTCGTGAAAGGACCGGACATAGATCAAACGCATTGCTAACTTACGAAAAGCCTTCTGTTAAGCAAAGTGCTACAGTGTCTAAATTACTAGGACCTACTACTTCCACCAGCACTAAAACCGTCGAATCTACTGAAACTTGTTCATCTTCTAGTAAGGACAAAGAAGTATAAAGGGAGGGCATTGAGAGTGGAATATTTGACTCGGGATTGTTTGTGAATTGTAAGTTTACTATTAATAAGAACTAACTCATCTTAGATGCAATGTAATAAACATTTGAATGTTATGTCTGTGTTTTGTTTAGTCGGCGGGGATGGTTAAAAGAGTTCTCAATCCGTGTGTTGAGATATCTCAACCCATGGGTTGAGAACTCATTAGTATCAGTGAAATACCGGGTATCCAAGGTCTTCCATGTGACCAGAAAGATGGTAACTGATTCGCTAATGACCTCATGAATTATTAATGAGTTTGAGAACAATAGGTCTGAAGTTCGAATTTGTGATATATTTTCCCCTGTTGAGGAAACATATGCAGCTCTATAGCATCCTCTTTTATACTTCTAATTTACACATTGTCAAAGGTGGAAAAAGATCAATTGAGAAATGCTTTATTTAGCGGCCAAAGAACAAATTGCTCGATTAATCGGGCCTCAAACGTGCTTTTAATAGTAAACAAAGCACATTTGTAATTCAATAATTTCAATAATTTCATCTTGCACATTCAAAAACGTTGTCCGCGTGATACTGTGTCCCAACAGGAGCAAATGTTCAATGATGCAGGACATAAGTTTGATATGCATCGTTGGATTCGATAAGTAATATACAATATTCGCGTCCGATCTGTATGGGAGTTTGTAAATCCCATACAGAGCGGCCGCTCATATTGTATATAGTACATAAAGGTTTAGCAATATTAACTTCAATAAAAAGTTTAAAAATATTAAAGGCCCTTCAGTAACAAAGCGTACTGCTATCAATGGCAGCCCTAATATAAAATATAAATTACAACAAGTATAAAAACTATGGATATATAGTAAGAGTTAGAAGAGCATTAGCATGCAATTACTTGAATGGGCGTGTAACACCTGTCACGTGACTTTTTAAATTTTCACCGCAGACAAACGAAAATATCATAACTGGAAAGAGCATGCTAAAGTTAGTAAAATTAAGTGGAAAGTTTGAAGGGAAATACGTAAATAGGGCAATAGTTACAGGCATTCAAACTTTGCCTTTTTTGTATGGAAATGTATGTTGGAAGGCAACAGCTTGCCTTCCAAGCGAAAACCCATACAAATCCTTGTCAAAGCGGGAAACTTTGAAAGCCGTTAACTTTTTTCTTATTTGCTAGATTCTTTTCAAATTTTCAAATTTTACTAATTTTAGTATGCTCTTTCAAGATATGGTATTTTCGTTTGTCTTCGGTGAAAATTTAAAAAGTCACGTGGCAGGTGTTACAAGCCCATTAGTGCCATTGTTTGGTTGCTGTTGTCCTCGGCGTTGCCGTCCTAAATCTAAGGTCCCGTATGTCTTGTTTTCAGAAGCGGGCGGAAAAGAAGTTCTACAATTTCCAAGTAAAGGCGTCTCTGATTATGTCTTTGTTGAAAACGCTTTCACTGTTTCTTTGAGCGCCTTCACAGTCGCCATGTGGATTCAGTTAGACACAAGTACCACTACGCACACGCCATTTGGCTACTCCTCTCCGAATGAACCTGACGATATCATAATTATTCTTACGAAACATGGCGTCAAGCTTACAATTGGTGACTTAGAGAAGTAAGTATGTTGTGCTTGATTGTCGTTGCAGTTGCTGCAGTCAATTGCATGTAATGTTTTGCTATGTGAAAGTACATATAACACTTAACTTATTTGCAAAGTTTCATTGCCGTACGTACGTACCAATCATATCCAAAAAGTCGAGAAATAAATCTTGAGATAAATTTTCGACTAAACGGCCGCCATCTTGCACGTTGTCTTGAGCCCTACACGGGTCATTGTGGACATCCGGTTTGATGAAGTAATACGCGAAAAAGTTTTAACAGTGGATCAATTTCGTAAGCACTCTCTTTAAAGAGATGGTCAGACATTGCAATAATAGATCCCAAATTAACTACAAAGCGATTGAGATTTTATGATTCTACTATTTATGCATATGCAGTATAGTCAGTGGCTCATTGATCTTATAACTTACACGTACATGTTGGTCTGCATTATTTACTGGCTGTCAATAAAGTACTTAAAGTGCCTATAACGCCTGTGAGTTTGTTTTAAAAATCGATTATATATTAAGTGAATAGTTGCAGGTTTCAGTATTTTGTGATTTGAACTTCGCGTTTGTGAGTTATAAAGGTTTGAAATCGGGATATGCTAATTTGGTGACGTAGCTTAAGGAATGATGCCATGGCTTATTTAGTTGTGTTCTTTTCTCAAATAGGATAAAAAGTTTATCAAATCATATCTATAAACTGTGAAAAGATATTGCAAGTTTCAAAATGTCAGTAATTTGCACAAGGGTGTTTTTGTATAAGACCCGATTCCTTATAGTGCGTCATTTTGACGTCATCTAATTTCCATATCGCATTTTCAAACCTCTATAACTTGCCAACGCGAAGTTCAAATCACAAAATACTGAAACCTGCAACTATTCACTTAATATATAATCAATTTTTAAAACAAACTCACAGGCGTTATAGGCACTTTAAGCATGGTTCACACGACGACATAAACATAGACATAAACATAAGCATAAGCATAACACGTGTGAACCGGTGCGGCATAAACATAGTCATAAGCATAAGCATAAGCATAACACGTGTGAACCGGTGCGGGATAAACATAGACATAAACATAAGCATAAGCATAACACGTGTGAACCGGTGCGGCATAAACATAGTCATTATAAGCATAAGCATAAGCATAACACGTGTGAACCGGTGCGGCATAAACATTGTCATTATAAGCATAAGCATAACACGTGTGAACCGGTGCGGCATAAACATTGTCATTATAAGCATAAGCATAACACGTGTGAACCGGTGCGGCATAAACATACTCATAAGCATAAGCATAAGCATAACACGTGTAAACCGGTGCGGCATAAACATAGTCATAAGCATAAGCATAAGCATATCACGTGTGAACCGGTGCGGCATAAACATTGTCATTATAAGCATAAGCATAACACGTGTGAACCGGTGCGGCATAAACATAGTCATAAGCATAAGCATAAGCATAACACGTGTGAACCGGTGCGGCATAAACATAGTCATAAGCATAAGCATAAGCATAACACGTGTGAACCGGTACGGCATAAACATAGTCATAAGCATAAGCATAAGAAAAGGAAACTTTTCCATTCCTTATGACCATGTTTATGCTTATGTCGTTATGTCGCACGTGTGAACCGAAGAAACATAAACATAAGCATAAACATAACGAGTACTTCTCGATAATGCGAACATTTTGACCAGCGGAAATGCACTCACTCGAAAAAAAAGATGGCGGAAGTAGAGGTGTTCCCTGTCACCTAGCTGTATGTCACGAACCAGGTTTTCGTATTCTCACTTATCTTTCCTCCTTCTAAAAACGTTTCTCACCCAAACAGTTCTCTGTTTAGCCTGCCGCCGATACAAGTTCAAGAGTCCTTCGCCTGTTTAAAGCCGCCAACTTGAAAGTGTCAGTTTCGCAGCTCGTTACTGCGCATGCGTATGTGTGAAAGCTTATGTTTATGTCTATGTTTATGTCGTCGTGTGAACCAGGCTTTACACTGAATTTGCATTTGTCTCTAATATTTTTACAGCACAAAATCCCCACCAATTTCCGACAGCAAATGGCATCATCTCTGTCTGACCTGGGAAAATACTGCAGGCAGCTACAAAATGTACATCGATGGAGTCGTGACTGTCCATGCAGGGTAATGGATTGCGCACTGGCTACGTTATACCAAAGGGTACATTCCTGCTCGGACAAGAACAGGATAGCTACAAAGGAGGTTTTGATTCAACCCAAAGCTTTCAAGGGAATTTATCCAGTGCCAATATGTGGGACAAAGTCCTTACGCCACAAGAGGTGTCGGCCTTAGCAATATTGTGCGCGACAAGGGAGGGGAACATCATCAAATGGTCAACTCTTACAGATAAGAACAATGCACGTGGTTCTGTAACCCCCATCTGCTCTTCTTTCTGTGTATAGTTCGTAGAATGGTCAACTCTCAAAGATAAGAACAATGCACGTTGTTCTGTAACCCCCATCTGCTCTTCTTTCTGTGTATAGTTCGTAGAATGGTCAACTCTCAAAGATAAGAACAATGCACGTGGTTCTGTAACCCCCATCTGCTCTTCTTTCTGTGTATAGTTCGTAGAATGGTCAACTCTCAAAGATAAGAACAATGCACGTGGTTCTGTAACCCCCATCTGCTCTTCTTTCTGTGTATAGTTCGTAGAATGGTCAACTCTCAAAGATAAGAACAATGCACGTGGTTCTGTAACCCCCCATCTGCTCTTCTTTCTGTGTATAGTTCGTAGAATGGTCAACTCTCAAAGATAAGAACAATGCACGTGGTTCTGTAACCCCCATCTGCTCTTCTTTCTGTGTCTAGTTCGTAGAATGATAAACTCTCAAAGATTAGAATAATGCACGTGGTTCTGTAATACCCATCTGCTCTTCTTTCTGTGTCTAGTTCGTAGAATGGTCAACTCTCAAAGATAAGAACAATGCACGTGGTTCTGTAACCCCCATCTGCTCTTCCTTCTGTGTATAGTTCGTACAATTGTCAACTCTCAAAGATAAGAACAATGAACGTGGCTCTGTAACGCCCATCTGCTCTTCTTTCTGTGTATAGTTCGTAGAATGATAAACTCTCAAAGATAAGAACAATGAACGTGGTTCTGTAACGCCCATCTGCTCTTCTTTCTGTGTCTAGTTCGTAGAATGGTCAACTCTCAACGATAAGAACAATGCACGTGGTTCTGTAATCCCATTCTGCTCTTCTTTCTATGTCTAGTTCGTAGAATCATGCATTCGTAAAAGCACAAGGCATTCGGATTCTTGAAGTATTCGTGTATAACCGGACAGTGACCGAATATTCAACGAACATTCACGAATAATTTTTTTATTTAATCTAATCAACCAAGAGGGCTTGTCGCATGCGAGTCTCGTTTTTATATTTGCACGTTTTGAAGCACATTATGATTTGCCAAACTGTCGTACGTATCTACGAACATTTTCCGAACACATAACGAACATTTCCCGAATACCCGACGAACCTTCACGAATAGTTTATTTGAATTGATCAACTAAGAGGGCTTGTCGCATGCGAGTCTCGTTTTTATATTTGCACGTGTTGAAGCACATTATGATTTGCCAAACGGTCGTGCCAACGAAAATGTCCCGAACACTTAACGAAAATGTTCCGAATACTTAGCGAACATTTTCCGAACACTTAACGAACATTTCCCGAATACTTAACGAACTTTCACGAATAGTTTACTTTATTTGATCAACTAAGAGGGCTTGTCACATGCAAGTCTCGTTTTAATATTTACACGTTTTGAAGCTCATTATGATATTTAGCCAGGGGACAACTCGTTCCCATTGCTTACTCAAAGGAGTCAATAGGACATAGCTAGGAAACAGTGAAACACTTTTGCATGCTCGCTAAAGTAGCATCAGACAGAGAGTCGTGTTTGGCTAATAGGAAACCTTCGCTGTTCAGAAAATTATTGGCCACTTATGACTCCAAATAAGGATCTTCTCTATAATAATTACTTCCAATGTATTCTTGAATTTTAATTCGAATTGATGGAGGGCGCCATTTTGATTTCTGCCGTCATTTCTCAATAGACCTTTTTACCGATACGGCGGCCATATTGAATTATGGGATGCCCAGGGTGCAAGCTAGTAACCATTTGGCCATGAAAAACTGCGAAAACTTAATTTGAAGGAATGAATTTGTACAAAATTATACAACAATACACAACACATGTAGATAGTAAGTCATACAACACTATGGTTAGAGTGAAATAGAAAAATAACATATTGACGCTACACCACACTGTACAGTTTTTTGGGTCATTTGCACCCTGAGTATCCCATAATGTAATAGCCAAAACAATAGAATCAAAAATGTCTGCCATATCGGTCTATTATTTTTATTATGTTTACTTAGTCCCCCGAAGAGGATAAAAGGTGCGACCCTGAAGGATCATGGGAGTTTTTATTTACAGCCATATTCTTCATGAACGTCTTGTACTAAACAACAACACTGCGGTGAAGCAAATTCAAGTGACATTCAAAATGAGATGGCCATTTTTGTGTCGACTGTCAGGGAATTTTGGTAGAAAGACTTGGTAAACAATATATCCCGTGATTCTCTGGGGTCGCATATTTGTGGATTCATTTGGGCGACACTTTTCTGAAAAGTGGAGCTTTTATAATTATTGTAAAGCCGCATCTACACGAACAAGTTTTCCTTGACAAGGAAGACTTGGCGATGTTTTTGTCGTCTAGCTACGTCTACACGAGCAAGTTTTCTTTGTCAAGGAAAATTTGCTCGTGTAGATGCGGCATAAAGCTTCAATTCGTACTAACTCACAGGATGCAACGAGTAAAATAAAAATCAATATCTGCATCACAAGAAATAAAATATTTACAAATATTTAATACCTGGTTTTACCTTTTCCTTCTTAACATGTGATTTTCGAGAGAAAATAAATTTAATTTAACAGATTATTATTCCACTCGCGTGCGTCATTTTGCCATATAAGGGCAAGAGACCACACAAAATAGCCAGCATATATATTACACAGTAGCTCGCGCGCGCACGAAAAACATAGCAAAAATGGCTCAAAATCTTCATGAAAAAAGAAATCAATTGGAATAATAAACCCCTAGTTTGATGGTTTGACAGATAATACTTGCGGATATTTTACTCATTGCTCGTATTTTACCTCGCCCTACGGGCTCAGAAAAATACTACGCAACTCGTAAAATATCCGCGCGTATATTATCTGTCAAACCATTATATATTATAACATAGCTAAACTAAATCACATGATCTGATTGGCTAATTTACCGTGGACCATTTGCCCATGGGTTGCACGCTGACGTCAGATCAGATTTGTTTTGTCGGTCGGAAGTTGGTCGACGTACAAGAAAACTTTTTTCGGTAATTTTGTCAACTAAAACTAATAAGAATCTTAAATAAGACTAACTAAAAATATTTGAAATGGCTGAAAATCCACCTTCTGAAGGTGTTGATCCAGTGCCGTCTTTCGACGTTGAATTTAACTGGCTTTCAATCGAGGGTAAAGCAATTAGTCAAAGATTTCCATCGTTGTCAGATAAAGAGTTGGACAAAATTGTGTCAGAACGACACTCTGAAAAGACCAAAAAAACAACTAGCTGGTCTGTATCAACTTTTAAAGGTATGTGGTAATAGTTTTGAGTATTTTTAGACGATAAAAACTTCACCAAAAACTGTTTGTAGCTTGACAACGGACAACCAATAAAATATAAATGCCGTCTAGCCACACAACGCATTGAACTGACAAACTTGTCATACAACTACAAGGCTTCAGTTTTTGTTTTGTTTCGTTAAACATTGTGAGTTCATGATGTCGATATTGAAATAAAAAATAGTTTAATCATTTCCTCTTTCATAAAACATAGTTTGGTGTAGTGAAAAGAAAATCCAAACACAACTGGAGTCGATGACAATTGGCCAGCTCGACCAAAACCTGAGGCGCTTATGCTGAAGCGAGAGCAAAATACGGCGAAAACTACAGTAAATCAACCTTACTTGGATTCCGTTATGCCATTGAACGCTACCTTAATATCCCTCCATACAACAGAAGTCTTCGTCTTGGAAATGTAAACATCGTTCAAAACTCCAACGAGAGCCATTCTGTCTTCAAATAAATTACTTTTTCGTTGATATTCTGACAAGTATTCCAGTTCAAAACTCAAACATTTATAATATTTTCTCTTAGAGTTTGGATCATTTACTATCGCATCTAAGCCGGTTTAGTTAGCTTAGCGGTAAACTAGCTCGTGGAAATGTTGTCAAACGACGCGACGATTTGTTTTGGCGCGTGTTAGCCAATCATGTAACGTATATCTACTATAACTAGCTGGCTGGCCGTCATCTGAAAAGTTTGTGTCCCCGAATGTACCGGAAGTGACGTCATAGAAATAACGATGCATTAATTAATTTATTACCTGAATGACGAGGGTCAAAGTGCCTGTGTACAAATGCTATGACGTAGATATCGTAGTTGAAGTTCTCACAGAAATGTCTCAAATCTCTCTCGTAGTTCCATCGGCCAAACTTCGGCCCTGCGGAGTTCTCACGGTCCCCAGTAACCAACGAGAAGTTGACGATTGAGCAGCGAGCGTTTATCGATTTGTCTAGAAGTTGGAGATAGTCGGGCTTGTTTTAGGAAAATGATACAAGGGAACGAGGCTTATCAGCTCAATATATCAAGGACCGCGGAAAGGGGTGGGGGGATTGGGCTCTGGGGGCTGTAGTCCTTTCAATAACGGCAAGCTTCCCATACATTTTCTATAACAAAATCAGCCATATATTGTCATAGGTTTTGAAGGCCTCAGTCCCCCCACCCCCCTCCCCAATATGAAACTCGCTCCGTGGTCCCTGAATATCAGTTTGATTTATTGAACGAAGGAGATTCAGAAACGTGGATTGTGAATCGTGTACTGCTTTCATTGTTGGCAACAAAAAATTCAGGAATATAAGTCTGCCAAAAAAAAAAATGCACACCCAGGCAATGGAAAATTCACGGTGAATGATAGCTCTATCCAACGGATAAAATATATTGGATAACTGCATCAGTTTTATCCGTTGGCACAATTGTCTCTTCGACAACACTAAATGGCCCTTAATTTGTAGCTGGGAATAAGGATAGAAGACATCCTTCGAATTTGTTTACACGCCCATTACATCACACCAAGTACAGGTAGTGTCTTTTAAGAATAGCCAAACAAAGCGAAACCTGGATTTTTGAAGAACGAACGAACGAAAAAATGATTGATTGAATGAATAAATGAATGAATGAATGGATGAATGAATGAATATGTGAACGAAAGATTGAACGAATGAATGAACGAACGAACGAACGAACGAACGAATGAATGAATGAACGAATGAACGAATGAACGAACGAACGAACGAACGAACGAACGAATGAACGAATGAACGAATGAACGAATGAACGAATGAACGAATGAACGAATGAAACCAACGAATAATGAATGAGAAGAAACTAAATTCATTATCAGTAAAAATATCAAAGATACCAAACACATATTCCGCAACTCATCAGAGTTGAATGATACTTTCCTATCACTGATGTCTATATATCAAGTAAACATTCAAGTAAGATCATACCGTTCTTTGATCTCACATACGCTATTGTATCAGCTGAAATGTGTCGCTGAGAGCAACAGTAGTGTTCTGCAAACAATATTTCCAAATAAATACTTTCGCTTTATTCAGCTGTAGCGCCTCGCTTGTGGCGCCACAGGAAGCCCAACATTGCTATAAAAAAATGAAAATAAATAAAATAAATAGCCCAACATTGCTAATGCTCACCATGCGGACGATAATATATTCTAGAAAAACCTTTACCCGCTCGCTCGTTAAAAAAACACTCATATTATTATATATAATGCGCTTTCTTATTTTTTTTATTTCTTATTTATTTTTCCGTTGTACACAAAATGCGAAGTATTTGATCGTATCGAGTTTCAAGATTACGCAGCAGATAATGTCGCTGTGCTTGCTGCATGACTGCCGTCACGCCGTTTAAAAGGTATCGGACAATAAAATGAAACACATTTCTGAGAAATATAATGATTGAAGTTTATTTTATTCCACGTTTGAAACATTCAGAAGGAAAAGGAATCGTAAAAATCGTACTTCAAAACTTCATCAAAGCAAATAGGCCGTCATCAACGCCACGGACTGAGCAAGGTCAATGTACGAAATTCGGGGATAATTTTGAACGTAACACTTTTATGTATCCAACTTGAAGGAAAGAAACGCTCCTCTCACATATGTCACACACGCTGTTCGTCATTGTGAAGAGTTTCGGAATGATTTTTGGACACATTGAAGGCATGAAATTTGTAGGCAGAGACAGCAGCTTCGTCGAGCTTCGTCACATCATAGTCTGAATCGACTGGATGTTTAAAAAATACGAAGTTCGGGAATGATTTTGGAGTCCTTTTATTTGACCGACTTTCCTCTGCGACAACGAACAAACGAAAGACGTCATCAGAACCATCTGACCATGAATATGCAACCTCAAGTCGTCCCAAGTACGTACTGCAGACGAACCTCGACGATGTGGAGATCTTTATCTATGCTCACCGACACATAGTCTCCCTCGTCACGCAACTGTCATTGTCATAATGCCCGAGTATACGCTCGTTGAGCCGTCTTGTTTTTAAAACATGGGACGAAGCCAAAAGCTAAAATAGTAGAATAAATTAAAAAGGGAAAAGAATAAGAAGAATAAAAGAAACAATAAAATACGTATTGCGCACTCTACCGCAGGAAACCCATCAAAATAAGACACGCGCATACAAATATATATATTTTATTAATTATAAGTAGCGTCAGAAGCAATGGTTGGGCTGCCTGTTTACGTGTTGATGTTGAATAAAATTGTTGACAAAAACCAATTGTCATGTTGACAATTATTTTTAAAGTGGTGAATATTAATGAGGGTTCATCATGTAATTTCAAAACTCATAGGACGAAGAAATGATTATCATAGCTGGAAAGAGCTCGTTGAAATTAGTAAAAATGTGAAGTTTGGAAAAGATCGCTTCACAAATTGCGAAGATATGAAATTTCAAAATTCGAAAACCTTTGTCATGTTGGAGGCAAAAAGTTGCCTCCAAGCGTAATTTCCAAAGGTTTTCATATAAAATGTCGATTTTTGAAAATTCATATCTTCGCAATTTGTGAAGCGATGTTTTCCAAACTTCACATTTTTACTAATTTGAACGAGCTCTTTCCAGCTATGATAATCATTTTTGTCCTATGAGTTTTGAAATTACATGATAAACCCTCATTGTATTGTGTAATTGTGTACCATTCTACCGACAATAGACCCCGGAGTGTTGGGACTCCTGTGGTAAAAATTGAGTAAGCACGTCGTTGGGACAGCGGATTTCCAATGAAGTCAAAATGGCGGACGATGTTTGCTATGTTTTGCGAATGGCTGTGCTTTCTCGTTCAATCGTGTTGCTTCTCCAGGTATTTCGAGTATTATATCATTTCAGATGGCATTGGACTATAACTCAGTACAATTCTAACTCATCAAAATATTGATTACTAAAATATTTCGGTTCTTATTTTGCGTTTTAGTTCGTCGTCAACAATGTCATCAGAGACTATGACACATCGTCTTCTATAGGAACAAACAACAACAAACTCTTCGACAAACCTCTACACTTTGTTTTACAAGGCTTCAGTAATTGGGATTCAATGTACTTTCTTCAGATCGCTAAAGATGGCTATCAATATGAGCAATACATGGCATTCTTTCCACTCTACCCATTACTTATAAGATTCCTCTCTAGCCCTGTGGACGTCATCTTTGGGCAGTTTATTAGCTATACCAGCATCTTGCTTCTGATTGGTTGGAGTATCTCTTGTGTTTGCTTCATATTAGCTGCCGTTGTTTTTTACAAATTAACTCTGTTGGTGTTCCAGGATACGCGTATTGCTTTATTCTCGTCTGTACTATTCTGTATAAATCCTGCTAGTGTCTTCATGTGTAGTGTTTACACAGAAAGTATATTTGCATGCTGCTTATTCGCCGGGCTTTACCTCTTGGCAAAATCAAGCGATTTTAGTTATACTTTATTAGCTTCAGTTGCATTTGCTTTTGGAAGTGCTTCAAGATCCAATGGGGTCATCTCATGTGGTTTTGTTACACACGTTCTTCTAAAGCAGCTACTGAGCTCACTATTTCATCAAATACAACCTGTGATTATCTTTCATCCAGGCTTACAAACATGGAAGCAAAGGCTTTCTATTATCATAAGTACATTTTATAAGCTTGTTGTATCCAATTTGATCATAGTGGCACCATTCTTCTTGTATCAGTATTATGGATATTTATTATACTGCCATGACACACAAGTGTTTATCCCGCCTTGGTGTGACAAGACCATTCCATTATCTTACTCGTATATTCAGGATCACTACTGGAATGTTGGTTTCTTGAGGTATTTTGAAGTTAAACAGATACCTAACTTTATTCTTGCCCTACCGATGGTCGTTCTGTGTTTGTCTGCTGTTGTGGAATACTTTCAAAGTAGACAGACTATTTTCATGGTGAAGACACTTGGACTGTGGCGAAACAAAAATAATTCAAAGGAGGATCAAAGGTAATACACTTATGGGATAGAAATTGAGGGAAAGTTAAAGGGCTATAAAGATACCCATAAAGTTCTTCTGAGCGTCAGCCCTAGAAGAAAGGACAGGTCTTCGTGTACATGTAGCTGCACAATAGTTCTGGCTATTGTTCTATTGTCGTTCTATGTATTGTTTTCACATAAAGAACAATAGCCAGGACATTTTGTGCAGCCTACATGAAGACCTTGCCAGAAAGAAAGGAGAAAGAGAACAAATATCTGACCCAAAAGTTACAAAAATAAACAGGGTTAATTGCATGAATAATCTTTATTATTATATAGCCCAGATACTACGAGCGCTCTTATTGGTCAATTAGCATGCCCAGAAAAGTAAGGAAAAGCTATATAATATAATAAATATCTTCACTTGCTCGGTCTGTACAGGAAGTTATGGATCCTCGTTTCCCCCCACTTTCTATGACATATGGCCGTGGGAAAATACATGGCATGTATGTCCCAATAGCATCACTCTCATACTCAGCATTGAAGGGCTCTATATACAATAACAATGTAAACCACCCATGATCCAAATCCAAATTCTTCCTTGGAATTCAAAGATTTGAATTTGTTTTTGATCAGTGAGACCCCAGAGAATCATGGGAATCACTTCACGTCATTCACTATTTAAGTAATTCATGTTGACATCCCTAATTAGTCGGGCTTCCTGCGGAAGCAGGCTGGTTCAATGTTGTCATTGACCTCAAATTGCCAATCACGCACCGAGCGACCAAACACTGTTTTAATCGCACTAAGGCCTAGTTCAAATGCCATACTTTCCAAGAACCGTTCTTAGTTACTTCAAAAGAAGCAGCCTCATTATCTATTGTTTTAAATGAGAATGGCTCATGATTAACACAGCGTCTGAACTTGGTCTAAGATATCTGTATTTAGTTCAAATAGGCTACATATGCTAGTAGAGTGTCTAAGTTTTCATGCTATACATGTACATCATTTGCAAGATGTTAATGAAGAATATGGTTTCAAGTACTATGTACACTGTAAAAACTCAAGGGGATTAGCTGTCAAACTATGTAGTTTAACTATGTATGTCAGTGTTTATCAGTCATTGAAAAGACAGACTGTGTAGAATAAAACATGAATACATGTACTGTATAAAAAGCCCCTAAATTTACTGTTATTTTAATGTTTTGGACATTATATACCTTCATTGAAGTAAAATAATGGATTTCAGTGTATCCAAATCAAGTCTGTTATCATCACAGGGAGCCCAAGCTCATTATCTGTGAAGACCGTTGTTTAATTTGCATATTTACAGTAAATGTTTTTCACGAAAATACGCTCTAATGGCGCTGAAACGCCGTCACAGCATCGAAAGTAGTAAGAACAACACATTAGTGAAAAAAAAAAGTTTTATTATTTACAAAAAATCTTGAAATACGGAGGGATGTTTTAAAGCCACATACATTTACTGTAAATATGCAAATTAAACAACGGTCTTCACAGATAATTAGCTTGGGCTCCTTGTGTTATCATATTGCGAACTGTTTCTCTAACTTATCTCATTTCAGTTGTGGCAAATCCAGCCAGGAAAACTTGGAAAGTGGAACTGAGTTCCATTCACCTGATATCTTTGTTTATATTGTACATTTATTATTCCTAACAGTATTTGCTGTGACCTCTATACATGTGCAGGTATGTACCCCTCCCCTCTCCCCTCCCCCAATTCCTCCACTCCCGTTTCCCTCCTCACCACCCACACCAGTCCCCCTGCCCCCTTCCCATTCCCCGTACTCGGTTGTCTGCCTGTCTATACAGGGGCGGATACAGGGGGAGGGTTCTGGGGGTTGCAACCCCCCCTATGGATATTTTTTTAATACCGCTTGTATAGATATGTCTGTCCGTAGGTCTCTCTTGCACTTTCAGCTCTCTCCCTCGTAAGAATAATATCATTCATTCATACTGTTTACACGACCGTTCGACTTCGAGGCCGGTTTGACTGATAACAGAAAGAACCTGCCGTTTTTAGCGTCAAAAACGTATGTGAAGCCTTCATACTTGTAAGCTCACCCAAGAAGACTCTTCCAAGCATCTTTGTTGGATGTCCAATAAACTCAAAATTTTACTGAAAATTGAGTTTTGTTGTAGTAAAACAACTCCAGATCTCTAAAAATGTCATTTTAGAGCTTGTAGATTTCAAAATTTTCTGGCGGAGCATGCCCCCAACCTCCCTAGATGTTCGCGGCTATGCCGCTCACACAACACAACGGCCGCAACACAACCCCCTGTTTGACAAAAACCTGGGTCCGCCCCTGCTATATTGACAGACTAACTGACTGACTGAATTTGTGGATGAATGAATAAATGAATGAACAAACGAATGAATGAACAAATGAATGAACAAACAAACAAAAAATGAATGAATGAATGAACGAACAAATGAATGAACGAACAAATGAATGAACGAACAAATGAATGGAGGAACGAAGAACAAATGAATGAATGAACGAACAAAGAAAAAACGAATGAATGAATGAACGAATGAGAATGAAGGGACGAAGAACAAATGAATGAATGAACGAACAAAGGAAAAATGAACGAATGAATGAATGAGAATGAATGAATGAAGTATCGAAGAACAAATGAATGAACAAAAAAATGAACGAATGAGAATGAATGAAGGAACGAAGAACAAATGAATGAATGAGAATGAATGAATAAATGAGAATGAATGGAGGAAGGAACGAATGAATGACTGACTTATTTCTCATCAGACTATATATAACAACTTCACATTTTCTTATTCTGCAGGTATTAACTCGGATGATTGCATCGTCCTCCCCTGTTGTCTACTGGTATACAGCACACCTGTTAGTAAAGCAAACTTACTCTGGTTGTACAAGACTTGTTTTAGGATATTTTCTCTCATACTTTGCTATTGGAGTTATTTTACATTGTAACTTCTACCCATGGACTTAAAAGACTATAATAAAAGAGATTTCATGGTCATCAAGTGGGTTTATTAAACATTCTCTTCTTACTCATTTATTCCTTAAAACATGTTAATTAACTTTAATGCTTTAATGCTATTTTTTTGCATATGAAGCGAATTTTTTTCTTTTGAAATTCGATTACATATGAAGTGAACAGTGGGATGTTTTAGTATTTTGTGTTTTGGACTTTGCATTTGCGAGTTATAAAGGTTTGAAATCGTGATATGCTAATTTGGTGACGTCATTAAGGCTGCACGTTGTAACTTATTTATATTTTTTCAAGCAGCACTCTTCTCTGAAATAGAAAAAAAGCTTAACATCATTTATATAAGGTATAGAAAACTTTTTGCCAGATTATAAAATGTCAATAATTTGCACTAGGGCGCTTTTGTATAATAAATTGCAACCTTACTTCTTACTCCAACCTTACTTATAACCGTACTCCCATATACAGTCATTTGCAAAAATTCTGGCCGCTACGAAATATCAATATATCAATATATCGGGTGCATTATGGGTAATTAAATAATAGAAAATTCCCCTAAAAGCGGGTTAACGCCAGCAAAGTTGGTAGAAATACTTAGTATAATGTTTATTTTAGTCATACGTTTGTTGTTTGTAAATTTTGCTTCATTTAATAAGTTAGCAATCTCAAAATAGTATTATTTAATTACCCATAATGCACCCGATATATTGCCTATCGTGGTGGCCATAATTTTTGCAAATGACTGTATACGCTATATAGGTATTATAGGTATGTGCCCCCAAATAGGGTATAGTATTTGAACATCCAGATCCTTAAATGGGGTACCGTATTTTGCTTTTTCAAATAAAATATTCGATCTTTATTTAATTTGAGTACACTTTTTTATCAGTTTGACTAAAAAGGGTATTAATTTTCCAATTTGTCATCCTTATATAGGGTTAGGGTTTCGATATCCCGGGGGCACACCCCTATCCTAAATTTCCGTGAGTATCCCCCTCTGAACAGTGGGAGAAATATATATAAATAAATTATTATTATTATTTTACCAGCATAAATAATGCCTTTCAATAGGAAATGATCTATAAAACAATGTTATCAGATTTAAAAGGGAGAAAAAAAAGAAAAAAAAAATGTCATGATTGGGAGTCGAACTCGCGACCCCAAGTTTGAAATGAGCAAAGCATGCCGGGAAATTATTCAAAAAACGACCATACACCCAGACATTAATGCTGAGTCACCGTATGTTACGTATAGGATGAAGATTTCAGCCACATCCGCGCTATCGGCAGTACATCAATCAACTTAGCATTCAAAGAGGGAGGGCGCAGTCGGATCCTAAGCCATCAAGAACTGTCCCTGCTAAGCCATTGAGCCCGCTTACTGATTTGGAAGACAAGTTTAGCTAGTCTATCCGAACAATGGTCATTGTTGTGCAAATTCGATGCCTGAAGTCCCGAGGGAAAGCGCACTCAACTAATGAGTGTTTATTGTCATATAACAAAGATCCTAATGAACTTGTTGTGTCTAATGATCTTGTAAAAAGACGCATGCCTTTCATTGTGTTACTATCATTCCCTAAGGCTTAGCTACTTATGAATTCTCTGATCGATCAAACGAAATGTTCAGTCTTAATTTACCGCAGGTGTCGATCTCGAGATTTGGGCTCACGAACACTGCTTCGTATGAAAGACTCTTGCTCGGCTAGTCTATAATCACAAGGTAAGATAAACTTTATCAGGATTTGTGCAATGAATCGAAATTGTCAGTTCTCTGTATCACTGACAACTTCAATGTCAACTGCAGTGATTTCCTCAACTTTGTACGAAGGGTTTGATTGCATTTCTGTTGCACTGTAATGGTTCAGTAGTAAACCTAAGTGTCATCCTTTTGAACCACGGGTAGTAAACCTTGTCATACTGTTGCATTGAAAAGGTTGTAGTAAACCTTGTTATCCTGTATTGACCTCACTACATACTCATATACACCTATTTCAAAAAACGTTGGCATATCTGAAATCTGAATCTGAATTCTGAATCTGTGACCTGAAAACACTCGTAGCCACACTATTCGCCAACGCAGGTCTTCGCCTAAAGGTCGTGTAGCCGGGCATATTACAGTAATAGAAGATAAATCACAACTCATACCCACAATAATAATAAGATTTTAGATCCAGATTTCAGATGCCAACGTTTTTTGAAATAGGTGTATATAACACAGGTCGTTCTTGACCAAAGAGCCCTCTAGAGAGTGAAGAATTACAATTATCATATATTTACAGTAGAGTTCGTTTCGCAAAAGATCTGTATCGCATCATTTCGCAAAAGATCATAAGCAGTCGATTACTCGCTATTGAAAAAATATATATTTATTCCGTGTCATACGATAGATTAAGGGATGAACGGGCGCTCTGTGTAGCGACGCACTCGTTTGTTGAAGAGAGCATTTTAAAAGTATCAAATGACAACTAGTCTTGTATGGAATAAATTTGGCCACAAATGTGACGTTTTTATTCAACAACAAAACAATCGATATTTTAAAATCAGCTCTCTTCAGCAAAGGTGGGGGAATACACGCACCTGTTGAAGAGAACCAAATTTAAGTAAAACTAAAATGACTATATATGCACGGGCGGTAGTAAGGGGGAGGTGGTGGGAAAATTTTCTTTTCAGTGAAGAATTCTTGTACTTGATGAACCAATGTGACCGAGGAAAGGGGCGTGTGGTTGATAACGGAAAGTCCTTATATATAAACCGAGTTCCATATGTTCTAATCTCACGTGATTGGCTTGGCCAATCAGCAGGTTCTCATACCTCTCTCTTACAATTACATCAGATAGTTGGCCGGGGAACATAGCCAGCTAAGAACCTAAAAATCTCACCACGACCACCAAGGGGATTCTTAGGACCACCTCCTAAGCAGTAGTATCCATCTGTTATACTATCGTGAGCTAATCCCGTTCCAGATCAGGGTCCAGATCATTATTATTATTATCAGGCTATCTATACTCTCTATTCAGGCGTCGGCCATCTTGGATTCAAAACAAGGCTTGGTACGCATCTCGTCCGCCGTTTTGAATCACGCGTACCAAGCCTCGTTTTGAATCCAACATGGCGGACGCCTTAATGCTGAACATCTTTACAAAGGCTGTATTTATTTATTTATTTATTATTTATTTATAGGCTGAAGAAAGGCTTTATTTATGCAGACATTTTCGCACTAGTTCCACTGACAATCTGTTTGATGGCAGCAAGCATCTGGTCAGCGGTTTTCACGCAGTCTTGAATCCTAACAACGCTTTCTTTAGCCAGGCCACTAAGCTGGGTGCAGTCTTGAACGGTGGCGATGTCTGAGTACATATCGAGTGCTGCAAATAGTAATATTCATTGGTAAATAATTAATTGTTTAATGGTCAGAATAGAGTACAAATACTAAAAGAAATGGTACTAAGGGTGCGTTCGATTGACCCTATTCCAGAATAGGAATACACGGAATAAACACTTGGATGCTTTTATTTCAGCACATTTAAAATTCCAAACTGTTCCTTGTAACTTTATTATAATACAACAAGGAATCGATTCATTTTACAGGGGACAGTAGCTGCGTGACAGCGATTTAGGGATGTTATTTTGTGTATTCCTATTCTGGAATAAGGTCAATCGAACGCACCCAAATAGTGCTAAATTATGCTAATTCTATCGTTTTCTATTGTTTAATTAGTGCTATTTAGCACTAAATAGTGCAAAGTATTGCATGCTTTTAGTGTTTGTACTCGACCACACAAGTACTTTTCGCGCGCTCTGATTGGCTACTCAATCTCGGAATATCCTTTGCTATTCACCTCCGAGCAAAACAAGATGACGTCGCGTTTCGCGAGCATGTCTTTTTCTTCTTGAACATAAATGTTATATATTTGGCTGGCTATTCACTTGTGTCAGCAGCCCATAAGTAGGAGCATCCATGCTACATATTAGGGACCTTAAGCATCAGAAAATTCTACGACGCGAACGTGAGGACGACGGCGGGCGCACTGACGAATAATGTTGAAAATGAGCGTTGACGTCCGTGACGGCAATCTACGACGGCGTTTTACCTGTTTTCACGATGCTTAGGTCCCTATTGGGTCTATGGGACGGCGTTTGAACAAGTTTGGGTATTTTTAGAACACGATTTCTAGAAATTGACCAATCACTATGCACTTCCGGTTTTATTTGCTGCAACTCGTTTTATTTGTTACAACTCTTTTTATTTGCTGCAACTCGTTTTATTTGCTGCAACTCGTTTTATTTGCCGCAACTCGTTTTATTTGTTGCAACTCTTTTTATTTGCTGCAACTCGTTTTATTTGTTGCAACTCGTTTTATTTGCTGCAACTTGTTTTATTTGTTGCAACTCGTTTTATTTGCTGCAACTCGTTTTATTTGTTGCAACTCGTTTTATTTGCAGCAACTCGTTAATTTGCAGCAACAGTGATTTGTCAATTTCGTGTTCTAAAAATAGCCAAATTTGTTCAGATTTTAGATTTTAATGATACATGGATGCTCCTAGTTATGCGCTAAAACAATTATATTCCTCTCAGTGTCGGTGAGTAGTGGTAAATATCCACCACTACTCACCTCCACTTCGGGGAATAATTACTCGTGCCCAGGCCGTAGGCCGCACGAGTTATAAAATCCAACGCGTATTTTTTTTTTTTTTTTTTTTTTTTTCAATGTCAGAAAATCGCAAAGTTGTGCAATATCCGGTCACATGCTATCGAGACCCAAATATAAATAGGGGAGAGGGTTGGGGATCAGAGAAGGGGGAGGGCAAGGGGAGAAGGTTTGCAACGCCTAGTACCGAGGCCTAGTATCTACATGTAAATGTATTGGAACTATTTATATACAAACATTTATCTTTCTCGTAATCGATGTGGGACTTTGGCAAATCCAAAACATGATATAGTCACGTCAAAGCTGGTGTGTCTATTAGGAAGGGAATTTTGTACTACTGAATTGTCTCGCACAATCGCAATGTTAAAGAGTGGCGAAATTAAATGTGTTGGCCCAATGAAGGATAAAAAGACGAGGTATAAAGCAACAAGTCAGAGCCCGGGCATCCCCTTCATCGGTCGCCGTTCAGCGCTAGTCAACACATCAAAATTCACAAGACAACTGACCCATCATCGAATAAATACAACTCAAAACCTCAAGAAAACTACACAGGGGACTTCAACAACTATTATTCTTTATTTCTAGTATTCTAGAAACAAACAAACTCATACACAAAACTATAAAATGACCTGAACCAAAATTTTCGAATCGCTCAAAACCACTCAAAACCAGAATTTCTTGCTCAAATTTCTACACCAATTTGTTCTTTAATTTTCAGACTACTGTTGTGAAGACATTTTTGAGAATCTCATACCCTTTGAAGGCTTTATCAGAGCTCATTCCCGACCCAAAACGAAAATCCAAAGACGTCACGATCCACTGATTTCTACGCTTGGGCTACCTGAAACCACAGGAAGCCCAATTATACAACTGACACACACGCCACATTCAGTGAAAATCCTTATCGTCCAACTGATATAAGCACACGAATAGCTGGACGTCTATGTGTTCTACTAGAAAGGAAACCACAAGCTTATATTTATGGTATTTTATATTTCGAAGTCTAAATGAAAAATCGACCGACAACAACACTATCAATCATTGAACTTTACTCGTTGAATACATTTTTATATACCAAGATAATGGTCTCTTGATTTTACTTTTAAAATGTTCAAATATTTTCACTCTAACAGCGAAATATAAAACATACGGCATTGATCACGAAAGATAACTACATGTGCTGGTTCCAGGTAGAAAAGGGAAGCTTTCAAGCAAAAATAAAACTCGTATCCACACTACCACAGGGATCCCAATGAAGCATGTCAGTACATGTAGCTCATTCTCAACAGGGCACGAGTGTACATTGCCCATAGCAATGTCTAGTTGTTTTAAAAATATCGAGCAATGACGTCATACCCTGATGAAATGAATACAGGCGAACCTCTACTAACGGCCAACTTGCTACAACGACCACCTCTGTATAACGGCCAGGTTTTATTTGTCCCATTCACAAGCAAGCCCATGGGTTAAATAACCCAGAGCCCGTTCCTTTTGGTCAGCACCGAGAAAGTGCTGACCAAGTGGAACGTGGGCTCGGTACAATATTGCTCCTTACCCAGTCTTACGCTCCCTTCAAGAATGTGTTCCAAATCAGCCAATGTATTCTTTTGTTGTTGTGTTAACGTGTGCTTTACCCAGGTCGAATGCGTCCATCCTTTAGGCGTAAGTCTGTTTGTAGAGACTGGGGCCGAGAAAATATCATCTTAGTGATTGACAAGCGGAACAATTCATAATTTTAAATGTACTTTAAATATTACTTATGATCGCATCTACTACTGACATTGTAGAGTTCATTTTGGTTCATATCACTAAATCAGGGCCGTACATAACCCAAAATTCAATGCGGGGCAGTACGTATTTAACAGAAGAAAAAAAAATAGTACAGTTCTCAGTACTTTTTGGTATCTTTTTCACCTTGCTAGGGGGGAGCAACTGCCCCCCTCCTGCCCCTGTGCTGTGTACGGCCTTGGTAAAATACATATGACGAAATCAGTATCAAGCTGTAGAGTTTGGGTTCCCTGTGTACACCATACCGTGTCGCCATTTATGGTTAATCTTCCTCAATTTCGATTCCACGCGTTTCATTGTTTGTTCGTAGACGTTTCTATGGTAACATGACGTAGGGTATTCTGTACAGCATTCGTCGAATTTAACGTGGACGGTCTTCGTATCCAACGAAAAGGACGCTAGCAGGGACCTGGGTACTACAAGTCTCGCCAATTTATTGATTTCTAATGAAAAAGAAAACAGAAACAATATAATAAAATGATCAAAATTGCTCTAGTTACTTCTTGCATGTTAGCCTGCGTAGCCAGGCTCTACGGGGATCAGATCCTTCCCTTCCTGTCCCCCACCCCCTCCCATTGCCTTACCGAAGAACCTCGCCGCGCATAGTGCTTCTTGTTATTTACAACCCTATAGCCCATGCAAAATGGTGAAAATCGACCCAAAATCGACCCAAACCAAAGCCTATAGCCCATGCAAAATGGTCAAAATCCACCCAAAATCGACCAAAACCAAAGCCTATAGGCATAATAGCCCATGCAAAATGGTCAAAAATGAGCCAAAATCGACCAAAACCAAAGCCTATGCTAGCCCATGCAAAATGGTCCAAATCGACCCAAAATCGACCAAAACCAAAGCCTATAGCCCATGCAAAATGGTCCAAATCGTCCCAAAATCGACCCAAACCAAAGCCTATAGCCCATGCAAAATGGTCCAAATCGACCCAAAATCGACCAAAACCAAAGCCTATAGCCCATGAAAAATGGTCAAAATCCACCCAAAATCGACCAAAACCAAAGCCTATAGCCCATGCAAAATGGTCCAAATCGACCCAATATCGACCAAAACCAAAGCCTATAGCCCATGCAAAATGGTCCAAATCGACCCAAAATCGACCAAAACCAAAGCCTATAGCCCATGCAAAATGGTCCAAATCGACCCAAAATCGACCCAAACCAAAGCCTATAGCCCATGCAAAATGGTCCAAATCGACCCAAAATCGACTAAAACCAAAGCCTATAGCCCATGCAAAATGGTCCAAATCGACCCAAAATCGACCAAAACCAAAGCCTATAGCCCATGCAAAATGGTCCAAATCCACCCATAATCGATCAAAACTAAAGCCTATAGCCCATGCAAAATGGTCCAAATCGACTCAAAATCGACCAAAACCAAAGCCTATAGCCAATGCAAAATGGTCCAAATCGACCCCAAGTCGACCAAAACCAAAGCCTATAGCCCATGCAAAATGGTCAATTTTTGATTATCGACTGATTAAGCCAGATCGATAGATTTTGCAAGGTATTCGGACCAGCGTTGGTGGTGGGTAGTCAAGGTGTGTGTGGGGGTGTTTTGTGGGGGGGAGGGGGGGGGGGGAGGTGAATGGAGAGGATAGTGGTGATGTTTCCAGGGAGCGGGGGGGGGGGGGGGGGGGGGAGGTGAATGGAGAGGATAGTGGTGATGTTTCCAGGGAGCGGGGGGGGGGGGGGGGGGGGGGGGGGGTGGGGGGTTTGGTGGAGGGTGGTATTGGGATATGGGGACTGGGGGTGAGTGTGAATTTGTGGGAGGATGGAACGTAGAAGGAAGAAAAGAAAGGAGGGAAGAACTGGAAGTATGTAGCTATGTAGGGTGACAAGTGGAGAAATGGATGATGGAGATGGATAGAGGATATATATAGGTGGAATGTATGTAGAAAAATAGTGGCAAGTGGAGAATTGGATGATAGCGAAGAAAAGAAGAAAGATAGAAGTGGAGTGTATGCAGATAAATAGTGACAAGTGGAGGAATGGATGATTGAATCGATGATTAAAACTGGATGATAGAGAGGGGGAAAGAAGAGGAATGTAAGTTATGTTGAAGCCATAGAGTGACAAGTTGAAAAATAATAATAAAGGGGGGGGGGGGGGGGGGGGGGAGGATATCTGAAGAGAAAGAGGTAAAGTAAAAAGAGTGAGGGTGAAGGGATAGGATAGATTGGTGTGTGAGGATTTGAGAGAAGCGGATGGATGGGAAATGGGAAGAAAGGCGGACTTGGCAGGCCATGAAGCAGTGATGGCGCCTTGTAATGGTTGTACTGAGCGTGTATCATGACATGGTAAGGGTAAGAATGCCATTGGTGTCACGACATGGTCCAGGCAAAGATTGTCATATGGTGTTATGTATGGATGTCATATGGTGTTATGACACGGGTCAGGGTAAGGATGTCATGGTGTCATGGCACGGGCAAGGGTAAGGATGTCATATGGTGTTATGACATGGGCCAGGGTAAGGATGTCATATGGTCTCATGACATGGGCCAGGGTAAGGGTGTCATATGGTGTGATGACATGGGCCAGGGTAAGGGTGTCATATGGTGTGATGGCATGGGCCAGGGTAAGGGTGTCATATGGTGTGATGACATGGGCCAGGGTAAGGATGTCATATGGTGTTATGACATGGGCCAGGGTAAGGGTGTCATATGGTGTTATGACATGGGCCAGGGTAAGGGTGTCATATGGTGTGTTTTTGATTATCGACTGATTAAGCCAGATCGATAAATTTTGCAAGGTATTCGGACCAGCGTTGGTGGTGGGTAGTCAAGGTGTGTGTGGGTGTTTTGTTGGGGGGAGGGGGGGGGGGGAGGTGAATGGAGAGGATAGGGGTGATGTTTCCAGGGAGTGGGGGGGGGGGGGGGGGGGTTTGGTGGAGGGTGGTATTGGGATATGGGGACTGGGGGGTGAGTGTGAATTTGTGGGAGGATGGAACGTAGAAGGAAGAAAAGAAAGGAGGGAAGAACTGACAGTATGTAGCTATGTAGGGTGACAAGTGGAGAAATGGATGATGGAGATGGAGAGAGGATATATATAGGTGGAATGTATGTAGAAAAATAGTGGCAAGTGGAGAATTGGATGATAGCGAAGAAAAGAAGAAAGATAGAAGTGGAGTGTATGCAGATAAATAGTGACAAGTGGAGGAATGGATGATTGAATCGATGATTAAAACTGGATGATAGAGAGGGGGAAAGAAGAGGAATGTAAGTTATGTTGAAGCCATAGAGTGACACGTTGAAAAATAATAATAAAAGGGGGGGGGGGGGGGGGGGGGGGGGGGGGGGGGGGGGGGGGAGGATATCTGAAGGGAAAGAGGTAAAGTAAAAAGAGTGAGGGTGAAGGGATAGGATAGATTGGTGTGTGAGGATTTGAGAGAAGCGGATGGATGGGAAATGGGAAGAAAGGCGGAGACTTGGCAGGCCATGCAGCAGTGATGGCGCCTTGTAATGGTTGTACTAAGGGTGTATCATGACATGGTAAGGGTAAGAATGCCATTGGTGTCACGACATGGTCCAGGGCAAGGTTGTCATATGGTGTTATGTATGGATGTCATATGGTGTTATGACACGGGTCCGGGTAAGGATGTCATGGTGTCATGGCATGGGCAAGGGTAAGGATGTCATATGGTGTTATGACATGGGCCAGGGTAAGGATGTCATATGGTCTCATGACATGAGCCAGGGTAAGGGTGTCATATGGTGTGATGGCATGGGCCAGGGTAAGGGTGTCATATGGTGTGATGACATGGGCCAGGGTAAGGATGTCATATGGTGTTATGACATGGGCCAGGGTAAGGGTGTCATATGGTGTTATGACATGGGCCAGGGTAAGGGTGTCATATGGTGTAATGACATGGGCCAGGGTAAGGGTGTCATATGGTGTGATGACATGGGCCAGGGTAAGGGTGTCATATGGTGTTATGACATGGGCCAGGGTAAGGGTGTCATATGGTGTGATGGCATGGGCCAGGGTAAGGGTGTCATATGGTGTGATGACATGGGCCAGGGTAAGGGTGTCATATGGTGTTATGACCTGGGCCAGGGTAAGGGTGTCATATGGTGTGATGACATGGGCCAGAGTAAGGATGTCATATGGTGTCATGGCATGGGCAAGGGTAAGGATGTCATATGGTGTTATGACCTGGGCCAGGGTAAGGGTGTCATATGGTGTGATGACATAGGCCAGGGTAAGGATGTCATATGGTGTTATGACATGGGCAAGGGTAAGGATGTCATATGGTGTTATGACATGAGCCAGGGTAAGGATGTCATATGGTCTCATGACATGGGCCAGGGTAAGGGTGTCATATGGTGTGATGACATGGGCCAGGGTAAGGGTGTCATATGGTGTGATGACATGGGTAAGGGTGTCATATGGTGTGATGACATGGGCCAGGGTAAGGATGTCATATGGTGTTATGACATGGGCCAGGGTAAGGGTGTCATATGGGGTTATGACATGGGCCAGGGTAATGGTGTCATATGGTGTGATGACATAGGCCAGGGTAAGGGAGTCATATGTTGTTATGACATGGGCCAGGGTAAGGGTGTCATATGGTGTGATGACATGTGCCAGGGTAAGGGTGTCATATGGAGTGATGACATGGGTAGGGTAATCATGTCAAGGTGGTGATGGAAAGGGAGTTGGGAAGTGGGATAGAGAGATAGGGGGTGTATGCATAAGGGACGCTGGGATCAATATGATACGACCTTTCCCTTGAAATTCAAGCATTTTTGTTGATCGACTGATTAAGCCAGTGCGATGGGTTTTGCAAGGAATTCGGACCAGCGTTGGAGAGGGAGAGTGTATGTGTTTTATGGGGGGGGGGGGGTTGAAGGGAGAGGATAGGGGTGATGTTGCCAGGGGGAGGAGGGGGGGGGGTTTGTAGGGGGTGACATTGGAATATGGGGACTGGGGGAGAGTGTGAATTTGTGGGGGGATGAAATGTAGAGAGAAGAGAAGAAAGACGGAAAGAGCTGGAAAGTATGTAAATGTATAGGGTGACAAGTAGAGGAGTTGATTTTTGATTACCGACTGGTTAATCCTGAGGGATCCAAGGGGGGGGGGGGGGGGGTATCCAAGGGGGGGGGGGGGATATCTCAAGGAAAAAAGGTGGAATGGGGGTGGTGGGGGATTATGGGGGATTCAAGCTACTGTGATTGTCAGTGTAAAACTGTGAGTTTATAAAGCAAGAAGTGGGGGCAAGGGTCAAACGGAAATGTGGTACGATAGGGATCAGCAAACGTAAATGTTAAAAGCCTACATGGTGATGGAAGGACGTACCGACGACCTTAAGACAAGTGACACATAATATATAGACGTATGTCGGTAGAATTATAAAAAAAGCGGAGGGAATTGTATAAGAAAAGAGGTAAAGAAACGTGTAAACTGATGGGCATATTAGGAGATATGGATAGGGCTATTATAGGAATTGAAAATACTATAGGAGTGAATGTGATAAGAAAAGGTTCGGGTCGGTAATGTACCCGTTATGCTATATACATTGTAACAGTGTACTAGAAGTGAATAAAATTGATATGAATTTAACGAGGAGGGATAAAACTGACATAAATGCTGTGAGCGCGTTTGTAAACTAAGGTATTCAGATACATGGATTAAAATGTGTATAGTGATAATAGCGCATGGTATGTGAAGAGATAAGGCGTTAGAAGCGCTAAAAATAGCGTGCGAAGTAAAATATAGTCAAAAATGTGTTGGTGAATAATGGAGAAGCCAAGCTAGAAATGGGGTAAAATATGAAATAAGTGATGCTTGAAAGGCAGCGTGGGGGGTGGAAGGGAAGCTGCAGGGTTTACAAAAGTGGTATATATAATGAGGAAGATGTGAGCTCACAATCCAAGGAGAGTTAGAGAGTGGGAGCCTCTGTCCAGTGCCCACTGGGACTCTAATCTTCAGGGGTTTAGAAGTCCCAGCTTGATTCAAAGATCAAGCCTATAGCCCATGCAAAACGGTCAAAAATGGGTCAAAATCGACCAAAACCAAAGCCTATAGCCCATGCAAAATGGTCCAAATCCACCCAAAATCGACCAAAGCCAAAGCCTATAGCCCATGCAAAATGGTCCAAATCGACCCAAAATCGACCAAAACCAAAGCCTATATATAGCCCATGCAAAATGGTCCAAATCCACCCAAATTCGACCAAAACCAAAACCAAAGCCTATAGCCCATGCAAAATGGTCCAAATCCACCCAAAATCGACCAAAGCCAAAGCCTATAGCCCATGCAAAATGGTCCAAATCGACCCAAAATCGACCAAAACGAAAGCCTATATATAGCCCATGCAAAATGGTCCAAATCCACCCAAATTCGACCAAAACCAAAACCAAAGCCTATAGCCCATGCAAAATGGTCAAAATCCACCCAAATTCGACCAAAACCAAAGCCTATATATAGCCCATGCAAAATGGTCAAAATCCACCCAAAATCGACCAAAGCCAAAGCCTATATAGCACATGCAAAATGGTCCAAATCGACCCAAAATCGACCAAAACCAAAGCCTATAGCCCATGCAAAATGGTCCAAATCGAACCAAAATCGACCAAAACCAAAGCCTATAGCCCATGCAAAATGGTCCAAATCGACCCCAAATCGACCAAAACCAAAGCCTATAGCCCATGCAAAATGGTCCAAATCCACCCATATTCGACCAAAACCAAAGCCTATAGCCCATGCAAAATGGTCAAAATCCACCCAAAATCGACCAAAACCAAAGCCTATAGCCCAATGCAAAATGGTCCAAATCGACTCAAAATCGACCATAACCAAAGCCTATAGCCCATGCAAAATGGTCAAAATCCACCCAAAATCGACCAAAGCCAAAGCCTATAGCCCATGCAAAATGGTCAAAATCCACCCAAAATCGACCAAAGCCAAAGACTATAGCCCATGCAAAATGGTCAAAATCCACCCAAAATCGACCAAAACCAAAGCCTATAGCCCATGCAAAATTGTCCAAATCGACCCAAAATCGACCAAAACCAAAGCCTATAGCCCATGCAAAATGGTCCAAATCGACCCAAAATCGACCAAATTAAAACCAAAGCCTATAGCCCATGCAAAATGGTCAAAATCCACCCATAATCGATCAAAACCAAAGCCCATAGCCCATGCAAAATGGTCCAAATCGACCCCAAATCGAACAAAACCAAAGCCTAAAGCCGCCCATGCAAAATGGTCCAAATCGACCCAAAATCGACCAAAACCAAAGCCTATAGCCCATGCAAAATGGTCCAAATCGACCCCAAATCGACCAAAACCAAAGCCTATAGCCCATGCAAAATGGTCAATATTGACCCAAAATCGACCAAAACCAAAGCCTATAGCCCATGCAAAATGGTCAAAATCCACCCAAAATCGACCAAAACCAAAGCCTATATATAGCCCATGCAAAATGGTCCAAATCGACCCAAAATCGACCAAAACCAAAGCCTATAGCCCATGCAAAATGGTCAAAATCCACCCAAATTCAACCAAAACCAAAGCCTATATATAGCCCATGCAAAATGGTCAAAATCCACCCAAAATCGACCAAATCCAAAGCCTATAGCCCATGCAAAATGGTCCAAATCGACCCCAAATCGACCAAAACCAAAGCCTATAGCCCATGCAAAATGGTCAATATTGACCCAAAATCGACCAAAACCAAAGCCTATAGCCCATGCAAAATGGTCAAAATCCACCCAAAATCGACCAAAACCAAAGCCTATATATAGCCCATGCAAAATGGTCCAAATCGACCCAAAATCGACCAAAACCAAAGCCTATAGCCCATGCAAAATGGTCAAAATCCACCCAAATTCAACCAAAACCAAAGCCTATATATAGCCCATGCAAAATGGTCCAAATCCACCCAAAATCGACCAAAGCCAAAGCCTATAGCCCATGCAAAATGGTCAAAATCCACCCAAATTCAACCAAAACCAAAGCCTATATATAGCCCATGCAAAATGGTCAAAATCCACCCAAAATCGACCAAAGCCAAAGCCTATATAGCACATGCAAAATGGTCCAAATCGACCCAAAATCGACCAAAACCAAAGCCTATAGCCCATGCAAAATGGTCCAAATCGAACCAAAATCGACCAAAACCAAAGCCTATAGCCCATGCAAAATGGTCCAAATCGACCCCAAATCGACCAAAACCAAAGCCTATAGCCCATGCAAAATGGTCCAAATCCACCCATAATCGACCAAAACCAAAGCCTATAGTCCATGCAAAATGGTCAAAATCCACCCAAAATCGACCAAAACCAAAGCCTATAGCCCAATGCAAAATGGTCCAAATCGACTCAAAATCGACCATAACCAAAGCCTATAGCCCATGCAAAATGGTCAAAATCCACCCAAAATCGACCAAAGCCAAAGCCTATAGCCCATGCAAAATGGTCAAAATCCACCCAAAATCGACCAAAGCCAAAGACTATAGCCCATGCACAATGGTCAAAATCCACCCAAAATCGACCAAAACCAAACCCTATATATAGCCCATCCCATGCAAAATGGTCAAAATCCACCCAAAATCGACCAAAGCCAAAGCCTATAGCCCATGCAAAATGGTCCAAATCGACCCCAAATCGACCAAAACCAAAGCCTATAGCCCATGCAAAAATGGTCCAAATCCACCCATAATCGACCAAAACCAAAGCCTATAGTCCATGCAAAATGGTCAAAATCCACCCAAAATCGACCAAAACCAAAGCCTATAGCCCAATGCAAAATGGTCCAAATCGACTCAAAATCGACCATAACCAAAGCCTATAGCCCATGCAAAATGGTCAAAATCCACCCAAAATCGACCAAAGCCAAAGCCTATAGCCCATGCAAAATGGTCAAAATCCACCCAAAATCGACCAAAGCCAAAGACTATAGCCCATGCAAAATGGTCAAAATCCACCCAAAATCGACCAAAACCAAACCCTATATATAGCCCATCCCATGCAAAATGGTCAAAATCCACCCAAAATCGACCAAAGCCAAAGCCTATAGCCCATGCAAAATGGTCCAAATCGACCTAAAATCGACCAAATTAAAACCAAAGCCTATAGCCCATGCAAAATGGTCAAAATCCACCCATAATCGATCAAAACCAAAGCCTATAGCCCATGCAAAATGGTCCAAATCGACCCCAAATTGAACAAAACCAAAGCCTAAAGCCGCCCATGCAAAATGGTCCAAATCGACCCAAAATCGACCAAAACCAAAGCCTATAGCCCATGCAAAATGGTCCAAATCGACCCCAAATCGACCAAAACCAATGCCTATAGCCCATGCAAAATGGTCAATATTGACCCAAAATCGACCAAAACCAAAGCCTATAGCCCATGCAAAATGGTCAAAATCCACCCAAAATCGACCAAAACCAAAGCCTATATATAGCCCATGCAAAATGGTCCAAATCGACCCAAAATCGACCAAAACCAAAGCCTATAGCCCATGCAAAATGGTCAAAATCCACCCAAAATCGACCAAAGCCAAAGCCTATAGCCCAAGCAAAATGGTCAAAATCCACCCAAATTCAACCAAAACCAAAGCCTATACATAGCCCATGCAAAATGGTCAAAATCCACCCAAAATCGACCAAAGCCAAAGCCTATATAGCACATGCAAAATGGTCCAAATCGACCCAAAATCGACCAAAACCAAAGCCTATAGCCCATGCAAAATGGTCCAAATCGAACCAAAATCGACCAAAACCAAAGCCTATAGCCCATGCAAAATGGTCCAAATCGACCCCAAATCGACCAAAACCAATGCCTATAGCCCATGCAAAATGGTCAATATTGACCCAAAATCGACCAAAACCAAAGCCTATAGCCCATGCAAAATGGTCAAAATCCACCCAAAATCGATCAAAACCAAAGCCTATATATAGCCCATGCAAAATGGTCCAAATCGACCCAAAATCGACCAAAACCAAAGCCTATAGCCCATGCAAAATGGTCCAAATCGACCCCAAATCGACCAAAACCAATGCCTATAGCCCATGCAAAATGGTCAATATTGACCCAAAATCGACCAAAACCAAAGCCTATAGCCCATGCAAAATGGTCAAAATCCACCCAAAATCGACCAAAACCAAAGCCTATATATAGCCCATGCATGGTCCAAATCGACCCAAAATCGACCAAATCGACCCAAAATCGACCAAAACCAAAGCCTATAGCCCATGCAAAATGGTCAAAATCCACCCAAAATCGACCAAAGCCAAAGCCTATAGCCCATGCAAAATGGTCAAAATCCACCCAAATTCAACCAAAACCAAAGCCTATACATAGCCCATGCAAAATGGTCAAAATCCACCCAAAATCGACCAAAGCCAAAGCCTATATAGCACATGCAAAATGGTCCAAATCGACCCAAAATCGACCAAAACCAAAGCCTATAGCCCATGCAAAATGGTCCAAATCGAACCAAAATCGACCAAAACCAAAGCCTATAGCCCATGCAAAATGGTCCAAATCGACCCCAAATCGACCAAAACCAATGCCTATAGCCCATGCAAAATGGTCAATATTGACCCAAAATCGACCAAAACCAAAGCCTATAGCCCATGCAAAATGGTCAAAATCCACCCAAAATCGATCAAAACCAAAGCCTATATATAGCCCATGCAAAATCCAAAAATGGTCCAAATCGACCCAAAATCGACCAAAACCAAAGCCTATAGCCCATGCAAAATGGTCAAAATCCACCCAAAATCGACCAAAGCCAAAGCCTATAGCCCATGCAAAATGGTCAAAATCCACCCAAATTCAACCAAAACCAAAGCCTATATATAGCCCATGCAAAATGGTCAAAATCCACCCAAAATCGACCAAAGCCAAAGCCTATATAGCACATGCAAAATGGTCCAAATCGACCCAAAATCGACCAAAACCAAAGCCTATAGCCCATGCAAAATGGTCCAAATCGAACCAAAATCGACCAAAACCAAAGCCTATAGCCCATGCAAAATGGTCCAAATCGACCCCAAATCGACCAAAACCAAAGCCTATAGCCCATGCAAAATGGTCCAAATCCACCCATAATCGACCAAAACCAAAGCCTATAGCCCATGCAAAATGGTCAAAATCCACCCAAAATCGACCAAAACCAAAGCCTATAGCCCAATGCAAAATGGTCCAAATCGACTCAAAATCGACCATAACCAAAGCCTATAGCCCATGCAAAATGGTCAAAATCCACCCAAAATCGACCAAAGCCAAAGCCTATAGCCCATGCAAAATGGTCAAAATCCACCCAAAATCGACCAAAGCCAAAGACTATAGCCCATGCAAAATGGTCAAAATCCACCCAAAATCGACCAAAAACCAAACCCTATATATAGCCCATCCCATGCAAAATGGTCAAAATCCACCCAAAATCGAACAAAACCAAAGCCTATATATAGCCCATGCAAAATGGTCCAAATCGACCCAAAATCGACCAAAACCAAAGCCTATAGCCCATGCAAAATGGTCAAAATCCACCAAATATCGACCAAAACCAAAGCCTATATATAGCCCATGCAAAATGGTCAAAATCCACCCAAAATCGACCAAAGCGAAAGCCTATAGCCCATGCAAAATGGTCAAAATCCACCCAAATTCAACCAAAACCAAAGCCTATATATAGCCCATGCAAAATGGTCAAAATCCACCCAAAATCGACCAAAGCCAAAGCCTATATAGCACATGCAAAATGGTCAAAATCGACCCAAAATCGACCAAAACCAAAGCCTATAGCCCATGCAAAATGGTCCAAATCGAACCAAAATCGACCAAAACCAAAGCCTATATATAGCCCATGCAAAATGGTCCAAATCGACCCAAAATCGACCAAAACCAAAGCCTATAGCCCATGCAAAATGGTGAAAATCCACCCATAATCGATAAAAACCAAAGCCTATAGCCCATGCAAAATGGTCCAAATCGACCCCAAATCGACCAAAACCAAAGCCTATAGCCCATGCAAAATGGTCAATATCGACCCAAAATCGACCAAAACCAAAGCCTATAACCCATGCAAAATGGTCAAAATCCACCCAAAATCGACCAAAACCAAAGCCTAAAGCCCATGCAAAATGGTGAAAATCCACCCATAATCGATATAAACCAAAGCCTATAGCCCATGCAAAATGGTCCAAATCCAAAATCGACCAAAACCAAAGCCTATAGCCCATGCAAAATGGTCCAAATCGACCCCAAATCGACCAAAACCAAAGCCTATAGCCCATGCAAAATGGTCAATATCGACCCAAAATCGACCAAAACCAAAGCCTATAGCCCATGCAAAATGGTCCAAATCGACCCAAAATCGACCAAAACCAAAGCCTATAGCCCATGCAAAATGGTCAAAATGCACCCATAATCGATCAAAACCAAAGCCAATAGCCCATGCAAAATGGTCCAAATCGACCCCAAATCGACCAAAACCAAAGCCTAAAGCCGCCCATGCAAAATGGTCCAAATCGACCCAAAATCGACCAAAACCAAAGCCTATAGCCCATGCAAAATGGTCCAAATCGACCCCAAATCGACCAAAACCAAAGCCTATAGCCCATGCAAAATGGTCAATATCGACCCAAAATCGACCAAAACCAAAGCCTATAGCCCATGCAAAATGGTCCAAATCCACCCAAAATCGACCAAAACCAAAGCCTATATATAGCCCATGCAAAATGGTCCAAATCGACCCAAAATCGACCAAAACCAAAGCCTATAGCCCATGCAAAATGGTCAAAATCCACCCAAAATCGACCAAAGCCAAAGCCTATAGCCCATGCAAAATGGTCAAAATCCACCCAAATTCAACCAAAACCAAAGCCTATATATAGCCCATGCAAAATGGTCAAAATCCACCCAAAATCGACCAAAGCCAAAGCCTATATAGCACATGCAAAATGGTCCAAATCGACCCAAAATCGACCAAAACCAAAGCCTATAGCCCATGCAAAATGGTCCAAATCGAACCAAAATCGACCAAAACCAAAGCCTATAGCCCATGCAAAATGGTCCAAATCGACCCCAAATCGACCAAAACCAAAGCCTATAGCCCATGCAAAATGGTCCAAATCCACCCATAATCGACCAAAACCAAAGCCTATAGCCCATGCAAAATGGTCAAAATCCACCCAAAATCGACCAAAACCAAAGCCTATAGCCCAATGCAAAATGGTCCAAATCGACTCAAAATCGACCATAACCAAAGCCTATAGCCCATGCAAAATGGTCAAAATCCACCCAAAATCGACCAAAGCCAAAGCCTATAGCCCATGCAAAATGGTCAAAATCCACCCAAAATCGACCAAAGCCAAAGACTATAGCCCATGCAAAATGGTCAAAATCCACCCAAAATCGACCAAAACCAAACCCTATATATAGCCCATCCCATGCAAAATGGTCAAAATCCACCCAAAATCGAACAAAACCAAAGCCTATATATAGCCCATGCAAAATGGTCCAAATCGACCCAAAATCGACCAAAACCAAAGCCTATAGCCCATGCAAAATGGTCAAAATCCACCAAATATCGACCAAAACCAAAGCCTATATATAGCCCATGCAAAATGGTCAAAATCCACCCAAAATCGACCAAAGCGAAAGCCTATAGCCCATGCAAAATGGTCAAAATCCACCCAAATTCAACCAAAACCAAAGCCTATATATAGCCCATGCAAAATGGTCAAAATCCACCCAAAATCGACCAAAGCCAAAGCCTATATAGCACATGCAAAATGGTCAAAATCGACCCAAAATCGACCAAAACCAAAGCCTATAGCCCATGCAAAATGGTCCAAATCGAACCAAAATCGACCAAAACCAAAGCCTATATATAGCCCATGCAAAATGGTCCAAATCGACCCAAAATCGACCAAAACCAAAGCCTATAGCCCATGCAAAATGGTGAAAATCCACCCATAATCGATAAAAACCAAAGCCTATAGCCCATGCAAAATGGTCCAAATCGACCCCAAATCGACCAAAACCAAAGCCTATAGCCCATGCAAAATGGTCAATATCGACCCAAAATCGACCAAAACCAAAGCCTATAACCCATGCAAAATGGTCAAAATCCACCCAAAATCGACCAAAACCAAAGCCTAAAGCCCATGCAAAATGGTGAAAATCCACCCATAATCGATATAAACCAAAGCCTATAGCCCATGCAAAATGGTCCAAATCGACCCAAAATCGACCAAAACCAAAGCCTATAGCCCATGCAAAATGGTCCAAATCGACCCCAAATCGACCAAAACCAAAGCCTATAGCCCATGCAAAATGGTCAATATCGACCCAAAATCGACCAAAACCAAAGCCTATATATAGCCCATGCAAAATGGTCCAAATCGACCCAAAATCGACCAAAACCAAAGCCTATAGCCCATGCAAAATGGTCAAAATGCACCCATAATCGATCAAAACCAAAGCCAATAGCCCATGCAAAATGGTCCAAATCGACCCCAAATCGACCAAAACCAAAGCCTAAAGCCGCCCATGCAAAATGGTCCAAATCGACCCAAAATCGACCAAAACCAAAGCCTATAGCCCATGCAAAATGGTCCAAATCGACCCCAAATCGACCCAAACCAAAGCCTATAGCCCATGCAAAATGGTCAATATCGACCCAAAATCGACCAAAACCAAAAGCCTATAGCCCATGCAAAATGGTCCAAATCCACCCAAAATCGACCAAAACCAAAGCCTATATATAGCCCATGCAAAATGGTCCAAATCGACCCAAAATCGACCAAAACCAAAGCCTATAGCCCATGCAAAATGGTGAAAATCCACCCATAATCGATAAAAACAAAGCCTATAGCCCATGCAAAATGGTCCAAATCGACCCCAAATCGACCAAAGCCAAAGCCTATAGCCCATGCAAAATGGTCCAAATCGACCCAAAATCGACCAAAACCAAAGCCTATAGCCCATGCAAAATGGTCAAAATGCACCCATAATCGATCAAAACCAAAGCCTATAGCCCATGCAAAATGGTCCAAATCGACCCCAAATCGACCAAAACCAAAGCCTAAAGCCGCCCATGCAAAATGGTCCAAATCGACCCAAAATCGACCAAAACCAAAGCCTATAGCCCATGCAAAATGGTCCAAATCGACCCCAAATCGACCAAAACCAAAGCCTATAGCCCATGCAAAATGGTCAATATCGACCCAAAATCGACCAAAACCAAAGCCTATAGCCCATGCAAAATGGTCAAAATCCACCCAAAATCGACCAAAACCAAAGCCTATATATAGCCCATGCAAAATGGTCCAAATCGACCCCAAAATCGACCAAAACCAAAGCCTATAGCCCATGCAAAATGGTCAAAATCCACCCAATATCGACCAAAGCCAAAGCCTATAGCCCATGCAAAATGGTCCAAATCGACCCAAAATCGACCAAAACCAAAGCCTATAGCCCATGCAAAATGGTCAAAATGCACCCATAATCGATCAAAACCAAAGCCTATAGCCCATGCAAAATGGTCCAAATCGACCCCAAATCGACCAAAACCAAAGCCTAAAGCCGCCCATGCAAAATGGTCCAAATCGACCCAAAATCGACCAAAACCAAAGCCTATAGCCCATGCAAAATGGTCCAAATCGACCCCAAATCGACCAAACCAATGCCTATAGCCCATGCAAAATGGTCAATATTGACCCAAAATCGACCAAAACCAAAGCCTATAGCCCATGCAAAATGGTCAAAATCCACCCAAAATCGACCAAACCAAAGCCTATATATAGCCCATGCAAAATGGTCCAAATCGACCCAAAATCGACCAAAACCAAAGCCTATAGCCCATGCAAAATGGTCAAAATCCACCCAAAATCGACCAAAGCCAAAGCCTATAGCCCATGCAAAATGGTCAAAATCGACCCCAAATTCAACCAAAACCAAAGCCTATACATAGCCCATGCAAAATGGTCCAAATCGACCCAAAATCGACCAAAACCAAAGCCTATAGCCCATGCAAAATGGTCCAAATCGACCCAAAATCGACCAAAACCAAAGCCTATAGCCCATGCAAAATGGTGAAAATCCACCCATAATCGATAAAAAACCAAAGCCTATAGCCCATGCAAAATGGTCCAAATCGACCCCAAATCGACCAAAGCCAAAGCCTATAGCCCATGCAAAATGGTCCAAATCGACCCAAAAATCGACCAAAACCAAAGCCTATAGCCCATGCAAAATGGTCAAAATGCACCCATAATCGATCAAAACCAAAGCCTATAGCCCATGCAAAATGGTCCAAATCGACCCCAAATCGACCAAAACCAAAGCCTAAAGCCGCCCATGCAAAATGGTCCAAATCGACCCAAAATCGACCAAAACCAAAGCCTATAGCCCATGCAAAATGGTCCAAATCGACCCCAAATCGACCAAAACCAAAGCCTATAGCCCATGCAAAATGGTCAATATCGACCCAAAATCGACCAAAACCAAAGCCTATAGCCCATGCAAAATGGTCAAAATCCACCCAAAATCGACCAAAAACCAAAGCCTATATATAGCCCATGCAAAATGGTCCAAATCGACCCAAAATCGACCAAAACCAAAGCCTATAGCCCATGCAAAATGGTCAAAATCCACCCAATATCGACCAAAGCCAAAGCCTATAGCCCATGCAAAATGGTCCAAATCGACCCAAAAAATCGACCAAAACCAAAGCCTATAGCCCATGCAAAATGGTCAAAATGCACCCATAATCGATCAAAACCAAAGCCTATAGCCCATGCAAAATGGTCCAAATCGACCCCAAATCGACCAAAACCAAAGCCTAAAGCCGCCCATGCAAAATGGTCCAAATCGACCCAAAATCGACCAAAACCAAAGCCTATAGCCCATGCAAAATGGTCCAAATCGACCCCAAATCGACCAAAACCAATGCCTATAGCCCATGCAAAATGGTCAATATTGACCCAAAATCGACCAAAACCAAAGCCTATAGCCCATGCAAAATGGTCAAAATCCACCCAAAATCGACCAAAACCAAAGCCTATATATAGCCCATGCAAAATGGTCCAAATCGACCCAAAATCGACCAAAACCAAAGCCTATAGCCCATGCAAAATGGTCAAAATCCACCCAAAATCGACCAAAGCCAAAGCCTATAGCCCATGCAAAATGGTCAAAATCCACCCAAATTCAACCAAAACCAAAGCCTATACATAGCCCATGCAAAATGGTCAAAATCCACCCAAAATCGACCAAAGCCAAAGCCTATATAGCACATGCAAAATGGTCCAAATCGACCCAAAATCGACCAAAACCAAAGCCTATAGCCCATGCAAAATGGTCCAAATCGAACCAAAATCGACCAAAACCAAAGCCTATAGCCCATGCAAAATGGTCCAAATCGACCCCCAAATCGACCAAAACCAATGCCTATAGCCCATGCAAAATGGTCAATATTGACCCAAAATCGACCAAAACCAAAGCCTATAGCCCATGCAAAATGGTCAAAATCCACCCAAAATCGATCAAAACCAAAGCCTATATATAGCCCATGCAAAATGGTCCAAATCGACCCAAAATCGACCAAAACCAAAGCCTATAGCCCATGCAAAATGGTCAAAATCCACCCAAAATCGACCAAAGCCAAAGCCTATAGCCCATGCAAAATGGTCAAAATCCACCCAAATTCAACCAAAACCAAAGCCTATATATAGCCCATGCAAAATGGTCAAAATCCACCCAAAATCGACCAAAGCCAAAGCCTATATAGCACATGCAAAAATGGTCCAAATCGACCCAAAATCGACCAAAACCAAAGCCTATAGCCCATGCAAAATGGTCCAAATCGAACCAAAATCGACCAAAACCAAAGCCTATAGCCCATGCAAAATGGTCCAAATCGACCCCAAATCGACCAAAACCAAAGCCTATAGCCCATGCAAAATGGTCCAAATCCACCCATAATCGACCAAAACCAAAGCCTATAGCCCATGCAAAATGGTCAAAATCCACCCAAAATCGACCAAAACCAAAGCCTATATAGCCCAATGCAAAATGGTCCAAATCGACTCAAAATCGACCATAACCAAAGCCTATAGCCCATGCAAAATGGTCAAAATCCACCCAAAATCGACCAAAGCCAAAGCCTATAGCCCATGCAAAATGGTCAAAATCCACCCAAAATCGACCAAAGCCAAAGACTATAGCCCATGCAAAATGGTCAAAATCCACCCAAAATCGACCCAAAACCAAACCCTATATATAGCCCATCCCATGCAAAATGGTCAAAATCCACCCAAAATCGAACAAAACCAAAGCCTATATATAGCCCATGCAAAATGGTCCAAATCGACCCAAAATCGACCAAAACCAAAGCCTATAGCCCATGCAAAATGGTCAAAATCCACCAAATATCGACCAAAACCAAAGCCTATATATAGCCCATGCAAAATGGTCAAAATCCACCCAAAATCGACCAAAGCCAAAGCCTATAGCCCATGCAAAATGGTCAAAATCCACCCAAATTCAACCAAAACCAAAGCCTATATATAGCCCATGCAAAATGGTCAAAATCCACCCACAATCGACCAAAGCCAAAGCCTATATAGCACATGCAAAATGGTCAAAATCGACCCAAAATCGACCAAAAACCAAAGCCTATAGCCCATGCAAAATGGTCCAAATCGAACCAAAATCGACCAAAACCAAAGCCTATATATAGCCCATGCAAAATGGTCCAAATCGACCCAAAATCGACCAAAACCAAAGCCTATAGCCCATGCAAAATGGTGAAAATCCACCCATAATCGATAAAAACCAAAGCCTATAGCCCATGCAAAATGGTCCAAATCGACCCCAAATCGACCAAAACCAAAGCCTATAGCCCATGCAAAATGGTCCAAATCCACCAAATATCGACCAAAACCAAAGCCTATATATAGCCCATGCAAAATGGTCAAAATCCACCCAAAATCGACCAAAGCCAAAGCCTATAGCCAATGCAAAATGGTCAAAATCCACCCAAATTCAACCAAAACCAAAGCCTATATATAGCCCATGCAAAATGGTCAAAATCCACCCAAAATCGACCAAAGCCAAAGCCTATATAGCACATGCAAAATGGTCAAAATCGACCCAAAATCGACCAAAGCCAAAGCCTATAGCCCATGCAAAATGGTCCAAATCGAACCAAAATCGACCAAAACCAAACCCTATATATAGCCCATCCCATGCAAAATGGTCAAAATCCACCCAAAATCGACCAAAGCCAAAGCCTATAGCCCATGCAAAATGGTCAAAATCGACCCAAAATCGACCAAATCCAAAGCCTATAGCCCATGCAAAATGGTCCAAATCGACCCCAAATCGACCAAAACCAAAGCCTATAGCCTATGCAAAATGGTCAATATTGACCCAAAATCGACCAAAATCAAAGCCTATAGCCCATGCAAAATGGTCCAAATCGACCCAAAATCGACCAAAACCAAAGCCTATAGCCCATGCAAAATGGTGAAAATCCACCCATAATCGATATAAACCAAAGCCTATAGCCCATGCAAAATGGTCCAAATCGACCCGAAATCGACCAAAACCAAAGCCTATAGCCCATGCAAAATGGTGAAAATCCACCCATAATCGATATAAACCAAAGCCTATAGCCCATGCAAAATGGTCCAAATCGCATCGCCAGAAATTTCGAATCTAAGTGGGTGGAGCTTAATATTATAAATAACTTGCAGTCAACCATAACGAATTGGCTGCCAATCAAAAGTATTGTGTTATAGCGTATCTGATTGGTCGTAAAGACAATGCGTTATGCTACCACGGTTTATATAACGGAAATGATTTGCCTGTAATAGCAGGATTCAAAAAATAAATATAAGATATTTCTGATCGATGACGATTTGACTGATCTCCTCCATTCAGCCAAAGCAGTGGCAGACTAAGAAAAAATAATTTGAAGCCAAAAAACTACTTCATTCTCGTTCTTGTGTTGTTCCCTTAAACTAATACTTGAATTTAGACTTTCGGTAAGGAAAAGTACACGCTTTTTGTAAAGAAGACATAGTAAAACATGTAGTCTGATTAGCTTTTTCGCGCGAAAATTTCAAAACATAGGAGCGCGCGGAGGATTTTGGATAGCAGAATAGCTAGTTTCTAGTCTATTTTCGTGCAATAAAGGGACGCCTGACTGAAATATATGTAAACATGGCGTCGATCGACGTGGAAGCAAGAAATGGCACAGAAAAAGGCAATTTTTAGAGCTTATCGGCCATAATGGATTCCAATATAAGCATAGTACGGAGCCTTGATATTGCACAAACTACATGTCCAAAACCGAGCCGAAATTGTTGTAGGATCTATTGGAAACCAGCTGAAATTCTAAGTTAGTTCTTCGTCTTTCGAACCAGAGGCAAAGTAAGTGTATCAGTGCAAGGACAGCCAAACACCAGGGGCCAGAACTCTTTGTAGTTGAGGCATCCGCCATATGTTTCTCTATAATGGGGTACTTATAATTCAACGATTGAAGAAACGTAAAAACCGAGCCGAGTATTGGAGGTAAGATGTTGTAATTACCGTTAAACTAAAGCTAGAAACTACGTTCGTTAAAATGGAGGCAAAGTAAATGTTCAATTATTTTTAAAGGAGAATATTGAGATATAAGTATTTTGACTCCATACATTTATTGTAATGTAATCGAGGTCAATTTTTTCTAAGTGTCGCGTTCAACTGCGCATGTCGATTCGAAATTTCTGGCGATGACCCAAAATCGACCAAAACCAAAGCCTATAGCCCATGCAAAATGGTCAAAATGCACCCATAATCGATCAAAACCAAAGCCCAATAGCCCATGCAAAATGGTCCAAATCGACCCCAAAATCGACCAAAACCAAAGCCTAAAGCCGCCCATGCAAAATGGTCCAAATCGACCCAAAATCGACCAAAACCAAAGCCTATAGCCCATGCAAAATGGTCCAAATCGACCCCAAATCGACCAAAACCAAAGCCTATAGCCCATGCAAAATGGTCAATATCGACCCAAAATCGACCAAAACCAAAGCCTATAGCCCATGCAAAATGGTCAAAATCCACCCATAATCGATATAAACCAAAGCCTATAGCCCATGCAAAATGGTCCAAATCGACCCAAAATCGACCAAAACCAAAGCCTATAGCCCATGCAAAATGGTCAAAATGCACCCATAATCGATCAAAACCAAAGCCAATAGCCCATGCAAAATGGTCCAAATCGACCCCAAATCGACCAAAACCAAAGCCTAAAGCCGCCCATGCAAAATGGTCCAAATCGACCCAAAATCGACCAAAACCAAAGCCTATAGCCCATGCAAAATGGTCCAAATCGACCCCAAATCGACCAAAACCAAAGCCTATAGCCCATGCAAAATGGTCAATATCGACCCAAAATCGACCAAAAACCAAAGCCTATAGCCCATGCAAAATGGTCCAAATCCCCAAAAATCGACCAAAACCAAAGCCTATATATAGCCCATGCAAAATGGTCCAAATCGACCCAAAATCGACCAAAACCAAAGCCTATAGCCCATGCAAAATGGTGAAA
>JAUJYZ010000602.1:0-98352 GCA_033675265.1 Actinostola sp. cb2023
ATCATGCAGTAAGCTGGTTACTAACTGGTCGTTTGATATAATCATGTAGTAAGCTGGTTAATAACTGGTCGTTTGATATAATCATGCAGTAAGCTGGTTAACTGGTCGTTTGATATAACTGCAGTCGTTTGATATAATCATGCAGTAAGCTGGTTACTAACTGGTCGTTTGATATAATCATGCAGTAAGCTGGTTACTAACTGGTCGTTTGATATAATCATGTAGTAAGCTGGTTACTAACTGGTCGTTTGATATAATCATGTAGTAAGCTGGTTACTAACTGGTCGTTTGATATAATCATGTAGTAAGCTGGTTAATAACTAGTCGTTTGATATAATCATGCAGTAAGCTGGTTACTAACTGGTCGTTTGATATAATCATGTAGTAAGCTGGTTACTAACTGGTCGTTTGATATAATCATGTAGTAAGCTGGTTACTAACTGGTCGTTTGATATAATCATGTAGTAAGCTGGTTACTAACTGGTCGTTTGATATAATCATGTAGTAAGCTGGTTACTAACTGGTCGTTTGATATAATCATGTAGTAAGCTGGTTACTAACTGGTCGTTTGATATAATCATGTAAGTAAGCTGGTTACTAACTAGTAAGCGTTTGATATATAATCATGTAGTAAGCTGGTTACTAACTGGTCGTTTGATATATCATGCAGTAATGCTGGTTACTAACTGGTCGTTTGATATAATCATGTAGTAAGCTGGTTACTAACTGGTCGTTTGATATAATCATGTAGTAAGCTGGTTACTAACTGGTCGTTTGATATAATCATGTAGTAAGCTGGTTACTAACTGGTCGTTTGATATAATCATGTAGTAAGCTGGTTACTAACTGGTCGTTTGATATAATCATGTAGTAAGCTGGTTACTAACTGGTCGTTTGATATAATCATGTAGTAAGCTGGTTACTAACTGGTCGTTTGATATAATCATGTAGTAAGCTGGTTACTAACTGGTCGTTTGATATAATCATGTAGTAAGCTGGTTACTAACTGTCGTTTGATATAATCATGTAGTAAGCTGGTTACTAACTGGTCGTTTGATATAATCATGTAGTAAGCTGGTTACTAACTGGTCGTTTGATATAATCATGTAGTAAGCTGGTTACTAACTGGTCGTTTGATATAATCATGTAGTCAGCTGTAGTACTAACTGGTTTGATATAATCAACTGGTTACTAACTGGTCGTTTGATATAATCATGTAGTAAGCTGGTTACTAACTGGTCGTTTGATATAATCATGTAGTAAGCTGGTTACTAACTGGTCGTTTGATATAATCATCAGTAAGCTGGTTAACTGGTTATATAATCACTAAGCTGGTCGTCGTTTGATATAATCATGTAGTAAGCTGGTTACTAACTGGTCGTTTGATATAATCATGTAGTAAGCTGGTTACTAACTGGTCGTTTGATATAATCATGCAGTAAGCTGGTTACTAACTGGTCGTTTGATATAATCATGTAGTAAGCTAGTAAGCTGGTTACTAACTGGTCGTTTGATATAATCATGTAGTAAGCTGGTTACTAACTGGTCGTTTGATATAATCATGTAGTAAGCTGGTTACTAACTGGTCGTTTTTGATATAATCATGTAGTAAGCTGGTTACTAACTGGTCGTTTGATATAATCATGCAGTAAGCTGGTTATATAACTAGTCGTTTGATATAATCATGTAGTAAGCTGGTTACTAACTGGTCGTTTGATATAATCATGCAGTAAGCTGGTTACTAACTGGTCGTTTGATATAATCATGTAGTAAGCTGGTTACTAACTGGTCGTTTGATATAATCATAGTATGTTAGTAAGCTGGATATAATATGTAGTAAACTGGTCGTTTGATATATAATCATGCAGTAAGCTGGTTAATAACTGGTCGTTTGATATAATCATGTAGTAAGCTGGTTTGATTAACTAACTGGGTACTAACTGGTCGTTTGATATAATCATGTAGTAAGCTGGTTACTAACTGGTCGTTTGATATAATCATCAGTAAGCTGGTTACTAACTGGTCGTTTGATATAATCATGTAGTAAGCTGGTTACTAACTGGTCGTTTGATATAATCATGTAGTAAGCTGGTTACTAACTGGTCGTTTGATATAATCATGTAGTAAGCTGGTTACTAACTGGTCGTTTGATATAATCATGTAGTAAGCTGGTTACTAACTGGTCGTTTGATATAATCATGTAGTAAGCTGGTTACTAACTGGTCGTTTGATATAATCATGTAGTAAGCTGGTTAACTACTGGTCGTTTGGTCGTTTGATATAATCATGTAGTAAGCTGGTTACTGGTTAACTGGTCGTTTGATATAATCATGTAGTAAGCTGGTTACTAACTGGTCGTTTGATATAATCATGTAGTAAGCTGGTTACTAACTGGTCGTTTGATATAATCATGTAGTAAGCTGGTTACTAACTGGTCGTTTGATATAATCATGTAGTAAGCTGGTTACTAACTGGTCGTTTGATATAATCATAGTAGTAAGCTATAATCATGTTAGCTGGTTACTAACTGGTCGTTTGATATAATCATGTAGTAAGCTGGTTACTAACTGGTCGTTTGATATAATCATGTAGTAAGCTGGTTACTAACTGGTCGTTTGATATAATCATGCAGTAAGCTGGTTACTAACTGGTCGTTTGATATAATCATGCAGTAAGCTGGTTAATAACTGGTCGTTTGATATAATCATGTAGTAAGCTAGTACTAACTGTCGTTTATATAACTGTAGTCGCTTGTATATAATCATGTTTAGTAAGCTGGTTACTAACTGGTCGTTTGATATAATCATGTAGTAAGCTGGTTATATAACTGGTCGTTTGATATAATCATGTAGTAAGCTGGTTAAGCTGGTTAACTGGTCGTTTGATATAATCATGCAGTAAGCTGGTTACTAACTGGTCGTTTGATATAATCATGTAGTAAGCTGGTTAATAACTGGTCGTTTGATATAATCATGTAGTAAGCTGGTTACTAACTGGTCGTTTGATATAATCATGTAGTAAGCTGGTTACTAACTGGTCGTTTGATATAATCATGTAGTAAGCTGGTTACTAACTGGTTCGTTTGATATAATCATGTAGTAAGCTGGTTACTAACTGGTCGTTTGATATAATCATGTAGTAAGCTGGTTACTAACTGGTCGTTTGATATAATCATGTAGTAAGCTGGTTACTAACTGGTCGTTTGATATCATCATGTAAGTAAGCTGGTCGTTTTATATAACTGTAGTAAGGTCGTTTGATATAATCATGCAGTAAGCTGGTTACTAACTGGTCGTTTGATATAATCATGTAGTAAGCTAATAACTAGGTTACTAACTGGTCGTTTGATATAATCATGTAGTAAGCGTTTGATATAATCATGTAGTAAGCTAACTGGTCGTTTGATATAATCATGCAGTAAGCTGGTTACTAACTGGTCGTTTGATATAATCATGCAGTAAGCTGGTTACTAACTGGTCGTTTGATATAATCATGCAGTAAGCTGGTTACTAACTGGTCGTTTGATATAATCATGCAGTAAGCTGGTTACTAAACGTTTGATATAATCATGCAGTAAGCTGGTAACTTGTTTATAATCATGCAGTAAGCTGGTTACTAACTGGTCGTTTGATATAATCATGTAGTAAACTAACTGGTCGTTTGATATAATCATGTAGTAAGCTGGTTACTAACTGGTCGTTTGATATAATCATGTAGTAAGCTGGTTACTAACTGGTCGTTTGATATAATCATGTAGTAAGCTGGTTACTAACTGGTCGTTTGATATAATCATGCAGTAAGCTGGTTACTAACTGGTCGTTTGATATAATCATGCAGTAAGCTGGTTACTAACTGGTCGTTTGATATAATCATGTAGTAAGCTGGTTAACTAACTGGTCGTTTGATATAATCATGTAGTAAGCTGGTTACTAACTGGTTCGTTTGATATAATCATGCAGTAAGCTGTGTTTGATACTAACTGGGTCGTTTGATATAATCATGTAGTAAGCTGGTTACTAACTGGTCGTTTGATATAATCATGCAGTAAGCTGGTTACTAACTGGTCGTTTGATATAATCATGTAGTAAGCTGGTTACTAACTGGTCGTTTGATATAATCATGTAGTAAGCTGGTTACTAACTGGTCGTTTGATATAATCATGTAGTAAGCTGGTTACTAACTGGTCGTTTGATATAATCATGTAGTAAGCTGGTTACTAACTGGTCGTTTGATATAATCATGTAGTAAGCTGGTTACTAACTGGTCGTTTTTGATATAATCATGTAGTAAGCTGGTTAATAACTGGGTCGTTTGATATAATCATGTAGTAAGCTGGTTACTAACTGGTCGTTTGATATAATCATGTAGTAAGCTGGTTACTAACTGGTCGTTTGATATAATCATGTAGTAAGCTGGTTACTAACTGGTCGTTTGATATAATTCAGTAAGCTGGTTACTAACTGATATAATCATGTAGTAAGCTGGTTACTAACTGGTCGTTTGATATAATCATGTAGTAAGCTGGTTACTAACTGGTCGTTTGATATAATCATGTAGTAAGCTGGTTACTAACTGGTCGTTTGATATAATCATGTAGTAAGCTGGTTACTAACTGGTCGTTTGATATAATCATGTAGTAAGCTGGTTACTAACTGGTCGTTTGATATAATCATGTAGTAAGCTGGTTACTAACTGGTCGTTTGATATAATCATGCAGTAAGCTGGTTGGTCGTTTAACTGCAGTCGTTTGATATAATCATGTAGTAAGCTGGTTACTAACTGGTCGTTTGATATAATCATGTAGTAAGCTGGTTACTAACTGGTCGTTTGATATAATCATGTAGTAAGCTGGTTACTAACTGGTCGTTTGATATAATCATGTAGTAAGCTGGTTATATAACTGGTCGTTTGATATAATCATGTAGTAAGCTGGTTACTAACTGGTCGTTTGATATAATCATGTAGTAAGCTGGTTACTAACTGGTCGTTTGATATAATATGTAGTAATCTGGTGTACTGGTCGTTTGGTTCATGTAACTGGTTACTAACTGGTTGTTTATAATCATGTAGTAAGCTGGTTACTAACTGGTCGTTTGATATAATCATGCAGTAAGCTGGTTACTAACTGGTCGTTTGATATAATCATGCAGTAAGCTGGTTACTAACTGGTCGTTTGATATATAATCATGTAGTAAGCTGGTTACTAACTGGTCGTTTGATATAATCATGTAGTAAGCTGGTTACTAACTGGTCGTTTGATATAATCATAGTATCATGTAGTAAGCTGGTTACTAACTGGTCGTTTGATATAATCATGTAGTAAGCTGGTTACTAACTGGTCGTTTGATATAATCATGTAGTAAGCTGGTTGGTTAACTGGTCGTTTGATATAATCATGCAGTAAGCTGGTTAACTAACTGGTCGTTTGATATAATCATGCAGTAAGCTGGTTATATAACTGGTCGTTTGATATAATCATGCAGTAAGCTGGTTACTAACTGGTCGTTTGATATAAATCATGTAGTAAGCTGGTTACTAACTGGTCGTTTGATATAATCATGTAGTAAGCTGGTTACTAACTGGTCGTTTGATATAATCATAGTAAGCATGTAGTAACTGGTCGTTTGATATAATCACAGTAACTGGTTACTAACTGGTCGTTTGATATAATCATGTAGTAAGCTGGTTACTAACTGGTCGTTTGATATAATCATGTAGTAAGCTGGTTACTAACTGGTCGTTTGATATAATCATGCAGTAAGCTGGTTACTAACTGGTCGTTTGATATAATCATGCAGTAAAGCTGGTTACTAACTGGTCGTTTGATATAATCATGTAGTAAGCTGGTTACTAACTGGTCGTTTGATATAATCATGTAGTAAGCTGGTTACTAACTGGTCGTTTGATATAATCATGTAGTAAGCTGGTTACTAACTGGTCGTTTGATATAATCATGTAGTAAGCTGGTTACTAACTGGTCGTTTGATATAATCATGTAGTAAGTCGTTTAACTTGATAATCATGTAGTAAGCTGGTTACTAACTGGTCGTTTGATATAATCATGTAGTAAGCTGGTTAACTAACTGGTCGTTTGATATAATCATGCAGTAAGCTGGTTACTAACTGGTCGTTTGATATAATCATGCAGTAAGCTGGTTACTAACTGGTCGTTTGATATAATCATGTAGTAAGCTGGTTACTAACTGGTCGTTTGATATAATCATGTAGTAAGCTGGTTACTAACTGGTCGTTTGATATAATCATGCAGTAAGCTGGTTACTAACTGGTCGTTTGATATAATCATGCAGTAAGTCGTTTGTATATATAACTGGTCGTTTGATATAATCATGCAGTAAGCTGGTTACTAACTGGTCGTTTGATATAATCATAATCAGTAAGCTGGTTACTAACTGGTCGTTTGATATAATCATGTAAGTAAGCTGGTTTGATAACTGGTCGTTTGATATAATCATGTAGTAAGCTGGTTACTAACTGGTCGTTTGATATAATCATGTAGTAAGCTGGTTACTAACTGGTCGTTTGATATAATCATGTAGTAAGCTGGTTAATAACTGGTCGTTTGATATAATCATGCAGTAAGCTGGTTACTAACTGGTCGTTTGATATAATCATGTAAGTAAGCTGGTTATATAACTGGGTCTAACTTTGATATAATCATGTAGTAAGCTGGTTACTAACTGGTCGTTTGATATAATCATGTAGTAAGCTGGTTACTAACTGTCGTTTGATATAATCATAGTAAGCTGGTTACTAACTGGTCGTTTGATATAATCATGCAGTAAGCTGGTTACTAACTGGTCGTTTGATATAATCATGTTTGATAGTAAGCTGGTTACTAACTGGTCGTTTGATATAATCATGTAGTAAGCTGGTTACTAACTGGTCGTTTGATATAATCATGCAGTAAGCTGGTTACTAACTGGTCGTTTGATATAATCATGTAGTAAGCTGGTTACTAACTGGTCGTTTGATATAATCATGTAGTAAGCTGGTTAATAACTGGTCGTTTGATATAATCATGTAGTAAGCTGGTTACTAACTGGTCGTTCGTTTAATATAATCATGTCAGTAAGCTGGTTACTAACTGGTCGTTTGATATAATCATGTAGTAAGCTGGTTACTACTAACTGGTCGTTTGATATAATCATGTAGTAAGCTGGTTACTAACTGGTCGTTTGATATACTAACTGGTCGTTTGATATAATCATGTAGTAAGCTGGTTACTAACTGGTCGTTTGATATAATCATGTAGTAAGCTGGTTACTAACTGGTCGTTTGATATAATCATGCAGTAAGCTGGTTACTAACTGGTCGTTTGATATAATCATGTAGTAAGCTGGTTACTAACTGGTCGTTTGATATAATCATGCAGTAAGCTGGTTACTAACTGGTCGTTTGATATAATCATGTAGTAAGCTGGTTACTAACTGGTCGTTTGATATAATCATGTAGTAAGCTGGTTACTAACTGGTCGTTTGATATAATCATGTAGTAAGCTGGTTACTAACTGGTCGTTTGATATAATCATGTAGTAAGCTGGTGATATAACTGGTCGTTTGATATAATCATGTAGTAAGCTGGTTACTAACTAGTCGTTTGATATAATCATGCAGTAAGCTGGTTACTAACTGGTCGTTTGATATAATCATGTAGTAAGCTGGTTAATAACTGGTCGTTTGATATAATCATGTAGTAAGCTGGTTACTAACTGGTCGTTTGATACTAACTGGTCGTTTGATATAATCATGTAGTAAGCTGGTTACTAACTGGTCGTTTGATATAATCATGTAGTAAGCTGGTTACTAACTGGTCGTTTGATATAATCATGTAGTAAGCTGGTTACTAACTGGTCGTTTGATATAATCATGCAGTAAGCTGGTTACTAACTGGTCGTTTGATAATCATCAGTAAGTAAGCTGGTCGTTATAATGTAGTCGTTTACTAACTGGTCGTTTGATATAATCATGTAGTAAGCTGGTTACTAACTGGTCGTTTGATATAATCATGCAGTAAGCTGGTTAGTAACTGGTCGTTTGATATAATCATGCAGTAAGCTGGTTACTAACTGGTCGTTTGATATAATCATGTAGTAAGCTGGTTACTAACTGGTCGTTTGATATAATCATGTAGTAAGCTGGTTACTAACTGGTCGTTTGATATAATCATGCAGTAAGCTGGTTAATAACTGGTCGTTTGATATAATCATGTAGTAAGCTGGTTACTAACTGGTCGTTTGATATAATCATGTAGTAAGCTGGTTACTAACTGGTCGTTTGATATAATCATGTAGTAAGCTGGTTACTAACTGGTCGTTTGATATAATCATGTAGTAAGCTGGTTACTAACTGGTCGTTTGATATAATCATGTAGTAAGCTGGTTACTAACTGGTCGTTTGATATAATCATGTAGTATCATGTAGTAAGCTGGTTACTAACTGGTCGTTTGATATAATCATGTAGTAAGCTGGTTAATAACTGGTCGTTTGATATAATCATGCAGTAAGCTGGTTACTAACTGGTCGTTTGATATAATCATGCAGTAAGCTGGTACTAACTGGTGTTTGTTATAACTGGTTACTAACGTTTGATATAATCATGCAGTAAGTAAGCTGGTTAATAACTGCAGTAAGCTGGTTGTTTTTGATATAATCATGTAGTAAGCTGGTTACTAACTGGTCGTTTGATATAATCATGCAGTAAGCTGGTTACTAACTGTCGTTTATATAACTGTAGTCTGGTTTAATATAATCATGTAGTAAGCTGGTTACTAACTGGTCGTTTGATATAAGCATGCTAAGTAAGCTGATATTACTAACTGGTCGTTTGATATAATCATGCAGTAAGCTGGTTACTAACTGGTCGTTTGATATAATCATGTAGTAAGCTGGTTACTAACTGGTCGTTTGATATAATCATGTAGTAAGCTGGTTATAACTAAGGTCGTTTGATATAATCATGTAGTAAGCTGGTTACTAACTGGTCGTTTGATATAATCATGTAGTAAGCTGGTTACTAACTGGTCGTTTGATATAATCATGTAGTAAGCTGGTTACTAACTGGTCGTTTGATATAATCATGTAGTAAGCTGGTTACTAACTGGTCGTTTGATATAATCATGTAGTAAGCTGGTTACTAACTGGTCGTTTGATATAATCATGTAGTAAGCTGGTTACTAACTGGTCGTTTGATATAATCATGCAGTAAGCTGGTTACTAACTGGTCGTTTGATATAATCATGCAGTAGTAAGCTGGTTAATAACTGGTCGTTTGATATAATCATGTAGTAAGTAAGTACTAACTGGTGTTTGATATACTAACTGGTCGTTTGATATAATCATGCAGTAAGCTGGTTAATAACTGGTCGTTTGATATAATCATGCAGTAAGCTGGTTACTAACTGGTCGTTTGATATAATCATGTAGTAAGCTGGTTACTAACTGGTCGTTTGATATAATCATGCAGTAAGCTGGTTACTAACTGGTCGTTTGATATAATCATGTAGTAAGCTGGTTACTAACTGGTCGTTTGATATAATCATGCAGTAAGCTGGTTACTAACTGGTCGTTTGATATAATCATGTAGTAAGCTGGTTACTAACTGGTCGTTTGATATAATCATGCAGTAAGCTGGTTACTAACTGGTCGTTTGATATAATCATGTCGTTTGAGTAAGCTGGTTACTAACTGGTCGTTTGATATAATCATGTAGTAAGCTACTAACTGGTCGTTTACTAACTGGTCGTTTGATATAATCATGCAGTAAGCTGGTTACTAACTGGTCGTTTGATATAATCATGTAGTAAGCTGGTTACTAACTGGTCGTTTGATATAATCATCATGCAGTAAGCTGGTTACTAACTGGTCGTTTGATATAATCATGCAGTAAGCTGGTTACTAACTGGTCGTTTGATATAATCATGTAGTAAGCTGGTTTTACTAACTGGTCGTTTGATATAATCATGATATAATCAGTAAGCTGGTTACTAACTGGTCGTTTGATATAATCATGTAGTAAGCTGGTTACTAACTGGTCGTTTGATATATCATCAGTAAGCTGGTTAGTAAGTTTGATATAATCATGTAGTAAGCTGGTTACTAACTGGTCGTTTGATATAATCATGTAGTAAGCTGGTTACTAACTGGTCGTTTGATATAATCATGTAGTAAGCTGGTTACTAACTGGTCGTTTGATATAATCATGTAGTAAGCTGGTTACTAACTGGTCGTTTGATATAATCATGCAGTAAGCTGGTTACTAACTGGTCGTTTGATATAATCATGTAGTAAGCTGGTTACTAACTGGTCGTTTGATATAATCATGCAGTAAGCTGGTTACTAACTGGTCGTTTGATATAATCATGCAGTAAGCTGGTTACTAACTGGTCGTTTGATATAATCATGCAGTAAGCTGGTTACTAACTGGTCGTTTGATATAATCATGCAGTAAGCTGGTTACTAACTGGTCGTTTGATATAATCATAGTAAGCTGGTTACTAACTGGCTGGTAATACTAGTAACTGGTCGTTTGATATAATCATGCAGTAAGCTGGTTACTAACTGGTCGTTTGATATATAATCATGTAGTAAGCTGGTTATATAACTGTAGTCGTTTGATATAATCATGTAGTAAGCTGGTTACTAACTGGTCGTTTGATATAATCATGCAGTAAGCTGGTTACTAACTGGTCGTTTGATATAATCATGTAGTAAGCTGGTTACTAACTGGTTGTTTGATATATAACTGGTCGTTTGATATAATCATGTAGTAAGCTGGTTACTAACTGGTCGTTTGATATAATCATGTAGTAAGCTGGTTACTAACTGGTCGTTTGATATAATCATGCAGTAAGCTGGTTACTAACTGGTCGTTTGATATAATCATCAGTAAGCTGGTTAGTAAGCTGGTTACTAACTGGTCGTTTGATATAATCATGCAGTAAGCTGGTTACTAACTGCGGTCGTTTGATATAATCATGTAGTAAGCTGGTTACTAACTGGTCGTTTGATATAATCATGTAAGTAAGCTGGTTAATAACTGGTCGTTTGATATAATCATGCAGTAAGCTGGTTACTAACTGGTCGTTTGATATAATCATGCAGTAAGCTGGTTACTAACTGGTCGTTTGATATAATCATGCAGTAAGCTGGTTACTAACTGGTCGTTTGATATAATCATGCAGTAAGTAAGCTGGTTACTAACTGGTCGTTTGATATAATCATGCAGTAAGCTGGTTACTAACTGGTCGTTTGATATAATCATGCAGTAAGCTGGTTACTAACTGGTCGTTTGATATAATCATGCAGTAAGCTGGTTACTAACTGGTCGTTTGATATAATCATGTAGTAAGCTGGTTACTAACTGGTCGTTTGATATAATCATGCAGTAAGCTGGTTACTAACTGGTCGTTTGATATAATCATGCAGTAAGCTGGTTACTAACTGGTCGTTTGATATAATCATGTAGTAAGCTGGTTAAGCTGGTTTTACTAACTGGTCGTTTGATATAATCATGTAGTAAGCTGGTTACTAACTGGTCGTTTGATATAATCATGTAGTAAGCTGGTTACTAACTGGTCGTTTGATATAATCATGCAGTAAGCTGGTTACTAACTGGTCGTTTGATATAATCATGTAGTAAGCTGGTTACTAACTGGTCGTTTGATATAATCATGAGTATAATCATGTCAGTAAGCTGCAGTAAGCTAACTGGTCGTTTGATATAATCATGCAGTAAGCTGGTTACTAACTGGTCGTTTGATATAATCATGTAGTAAGCTGGTTACTAACTGGTCGTCGTTTGATATAATCATGCAGTAAGCTGGTTTTATATAAACTGGTCTGGTTTGGTCGTTTAATCATGTAGTAAGCTGGTAGTAACTGGTCGTTTGATATAATCATGCAGTAAGCTGGTTACTAACTGGTCGTTTGATATAATCATGCAGTAAGCTGGTTACTAACTGGTCGTTTGATATAATCAAGTAAGCTGGTTTTAACTGGTCGTTATAATCATGTAGTAAGCTGGTTACTAACTGGTCGTTTGATATAATCATGTAGTAAGCTGGTTACTAACTGGTCGTTTGATATAATCATGTAGTAAGCTGGTTACTAACTGGTCGTTTGATATGGTTACTAACTGGTCGTTTGATATATAATCATGTAGTAAGCTGGTTACTAACTGGTACTAACTGGTTTGATATAATCATGTAGTAAGCTGGTTACTAACTGGTCGTTTGATATAATCATAGTAAGCTGGTTAAACTGGTCGTTTGATAGTACTAGTCTGTTACTAACTGGTTTGATATAATCATGTAGTAAGCTGGTTACTAGCTGGTTTATATAACTGTAGTCGTTTGATATAATCATGCAGTAAGCTGGTTACTAACTGGTCGTTTGATATAATCATGCAGTAAGCTGGTTACTAACTGGTCGTTTGATATAATCATGCAGTAAGCTGGTTACTAACTGGTCGTTTGATATAATCATGCAGTAAGCTGGTTACTAACTGGTCGTTTGATATAATCATGCAGTAAGCTGGTTACTAACTGGTCGTTTGATATAATCATGCAGTAAGCTGGTTACTAACTGGTCGTTTGATATAATCATGCAGTAAGCTGGTTACTAACTGGTCGTTTGATATAATCATGCAGTAAGCTGGTTACTAACTGGTCGTTTGATATAATCATGCAGTAAGCTGGTTACTAACTGGTCGTTTGATATAATCATGCAGTAAGCTGGTTACTAACTGGTCATGCAGTTGATATAATCATGCAGTAAGCTGGTTACTAACTGGTCGTTTGCAGTATATAATCATGCAGTAAGCTGGTTACTAACTGGTCGTTTGATATAATCATGCAGTAAGCTGGTTACTAACTGGTCGTTTGATATAATCATGCAGTAAGCTGGTTACTAACTGGTTCGTTTGATATAATCATGCAGTAAGCTGGTTACTAACTGGTCGTTTGATATAATCATGCAGTAAGCTGGTTACTAACTGGTCGTTTGATATAATCATGCAGATATTCTCTGGTGACCCCAGGTACATGGTCTATTGATATGGTCCTCCATATCGAAGCGGGATGACTGTATGGAGGTTGTTGCTGCAAACGGGTGGGACGGCGGGAAATAGCCCCAAATTGTAAAACGCGAAACGGAGAACTGGAACTAAATCAGTTATATTCTGAGCTGGTATTGTCGACTGTAATGGGCTAAAATTAGTACTTCTGTATGACGATGGTTTTAAATTATTTTACATTATTAAAATAATCATTTTCGTGAGTATAAAAATATTCTTACAAAAGCAAACAGCTAAAAAAAAAAGAAAAACAATTCGGTGCAGCGAGGAATCGATCCCGGGCCATGTGCTTCTATAAACGCGCTGTGTTTCAGTGCGAGCCACGGGACCATAGTAATTTGCACAACAATAGACAGTCCATTCACAAGATACACTAGGTTATTTTGTCCTCCAAATCAACAAGCGTGCACGATAGCCTAGTGGTGCGGGACAGTTATTTAGTGGGACTAGGATCCGACTGTTCCCTCCCTCTTTGATCACTAAGCTGATTGGTGTAATGCCCGGATAGCGCGGATGGGGCAGAAATCTTCATCCTATACGTAACATACGGTGACTCAGCATAATATGACGATCGTATGTGTTGTAATTAGTTTTTCATATACATATATTATTATTATTATTATTATTATTATTATTATTATTATTATGATGATGATGATGATGATGATGATGATGATGATGATGATGATGATGATGATGATGATGATGATGATGATCTTTATTTTGGGTCCCCGTAGTGGAGCTTTGCTCTGTGGGGTTTCCCTGCCCATGTGGCGAAGTTTATAAAATAATGTATCGGAGTATGGATTTTCCATAAATTATCCCAGAACCTGGTCTGGGAGTAGTATACACAATGTGCGTTCTACGTCGGGTGGATCAGGGTGGATCTGTGGATCCAACCCAGAAGTGACGTCATCGCCATTCTGGGTGCTACTACAACTAAAAATAGTGACGTCAGAGCCCAAAGCGTGATGTCATAGAACGTAAGAACCAATCAGCAGCCGTTTCGGTAACAATAGAAACTCCGGCGCGATATCCCAGACCCGTCACGGCTATTGTTAGAACGGCCGTTACGGTTTTTCGCTGACGTTTTATATTTTCCCAGTATTTTATTTTTCAGTTCGTGACACAAACAAGTGACGTCACAACAAATAAACAATAGGGGGATTAACACCGGCCTGAACTTGCCCAAGGAACAACAACAGAGATGTTTTTCAAAATTACTTTTTATTCAAAAATAATAATAATTTTCTAAGTGAACTTGTCCATACAAACTCGTTTCCATTATTTAACTGAGTAATTATAAGCGCAGTGTTTTTGATTGTCAGTCAATAGAAACACCCGTCGCTTCAAACAATAGAGAATATTGTAAAAAGGTACTGTTTTTTTTTGCATGATTAAACGTATGACAAAGTCGGTCATGCGAATTATTATAAACATCGTAAACGATTTCAAATACTCTTATACTAGATTACCCTTGTAACAAACTATTAGAAACGTTCAGTATAGATAATAGATGATTGCAATGATCTAGTATAATGGCACTTTTAACTCATGCATAGTCTATTTTGGTTCCAATACTGTACTGTATCGATAGGTCAGTATCAATTTAATAATTCTATAGTTAAAGATGTAGCGTTCAGCCATTGAACACAAAAGGTCGATCGACATTTCATTCCAGTTTTATAACTGTTCACAGCTCGAAAGTAGAAAATTCAATCCTTCTTCATCAGTCAAACAATAAACGACCACTAGTTTTTCAGACACAATGACAACATCTTTGATGTCGAGTTGTTGACACACGCTTCTTTGACTTGACCACATTCAGCCTTCGAACTTTATTCGATGAACGAGATTCTGTAACCTTCCTCGGTGTTGATGGTTGATAGAAGATATCTACTCTTCGAGAAGGCGTCAGATCTTTTCGACTTCTTTTCGATTTTAAAGTTTTAGATCGTTTAAGCTGAGCGTCTTGACAAATAATCACTTTAACTTTGGGTTGTAGTTTTGCTTCTTGTAGATAATTTCTCCTTTCCACATGATCCAACTGATGAACGTCAGATAAATGATTTGATAATTTAACCAGGTATTTTGCCCCGTATCCTAGAATCGGACAACTGCAACAAACTCTGTTCACCATGATGTTAACAGTTTGATATCCAAGTGCAAATGACGTTCACACATGAAAGTTTTAGAATTTATAAACATTTTGGTGAGGACAAGAAGGTCTAAACCAGGACCGTCAGGTCATAAACGGGACACTCTCAAGGAAGGGACAAGCAAGGCATTTTTAACTCATAGTTTAGACCTCACATCTCAGATTAATTTCGCTCCGCTCAGTTTCATTCAGCACTACAAGCGTAATTTCAAACTTGCCCATGCATGCCTGCATGACGTCACAATAGGGCTCTTAGGATAGCCAATGAGAGGGGTGTTTGAGACTTGTTATTGCACCATCAGTTTGAAGATGGCTATAAAAACAGTCGATTTCGCTAATCAGTCATTTACAAGCAAACCTTCGAAGCGGGGTGGATCAAACTTAGCAGCAGCGATTAAAAGATGGCTTTTGTTTGCAATATCTGCAACAAGTCCTTCACCGAGGAGACGAATCTAGTGAGGCATAAGAAAGCTGTTCATAGTGGCCAAACGTTCAACTGTGAACGATGCGGGAAATCATTTAATCGCAAGGATGCTTTAAAACGTCACCAAAAGAAACACTCTTAAGACAAAACACATCAGTGTGAACACTGTAGTCGCAAGTTTTACCGAAAAGATAAGGTATTAGAACATCAGAACGTCTGTAAATACGAAAAACTCTATAACGAACAAGACAAGAAAAAGAAAACTTAGCGATGAAGAAACACGAAGAAACTCCTGAAAAGCGTGAAAAGGTAGACGACCAACCAAACAATGGGGCGGAACCTTATGACAACGAAGATCCCTGTGATTTGACGTCCACCATGCTAGACTCGTTGAAAACCTTCAAATTTAAACCACGGATTGCTGAAAAATACGATCTCAGACTGTGTTCACAAGGAAAAAAGAAAGTACTTCTGAACCGTTTGCAACGCGAACTGAAATCGAAAAGAGGCATCAAATGGTTTGTCAACGTACAAGTGAAATTCATCAAACCCAAAGCTGATGGGTCCGATGTGGTGTCAGAACCTCATTTTCGAAGTCTTTGTATGACCACGGTCAATCCTGAAGAACTAGAAGAGCAACTCAATGAAGTCAATCAAAAGATTTTAAATGTTTTCGCCACATATCAAAGAGAAGGTAGTGGTTGGTTGTTATCTGAAATACTCCATCTGGATCTAAACATTGCTCAGTACACCCCAATCAAAGGCTCTAGCTACCTCCCCTTACCCAAACAATTGAAGGATAAGAAAGCTATTGTCAATATCAAGAACAACGACAACAAGTGTTTCATGTGGAGTATATTGGCAGCTCTACATCCTATTCCATACAAATCTAACCCCGAACGCATTCATCACTATCAGGCCTATGTCAATGAACTGAACTTTAATGACATTGAGTTCCCTGTGTCCATCAGCAAAATTTCCAAATTTGAAAAGCAAAACAAGATCGCCGTGAACGTGTTTGGATTTGAAGAAGGAGCTTTATTCCCTGTATACATCAGCAAGGAACGATACAGTGTCCATGTCGATTTGCTGTTGTATTCCCTGGGACAGCAACGTCATTACTGTCTGATCAGAGATCTGAATCGTCTGCTCTCCAGTCAAAGAAAGCATAATGGAAAGATGTTTCACTGTCCCCACTGTCTCCATGGGTTTGTGCGTCAAGACCTCCTACACGATCATGAACCTCTGTGCAGTCAACATGGTGCGCAAAGGATAGAACTCCCCAATGAGGACAACATGTTTCTACAATTCAAGGATTTTCACAAACAGATGCGAGTCCCCTTTGCTATATATGCCGATTTTGAAAGCTTGACTACCAAGATACAGTCAGCTTCTCCAGACCCTACCAAGTCATCAACAGAAAAATATCAACACCATCAAGCCTGTGGTTCGCCTATGTGATTGTTTCAGAGCGACCCGATCATTGTAAAGCACCAGTTCTCTACCGTGGGGAAGATGCGGTGGACAAGTTCCTAGAATCGTTACAGAAAGAAGAACAAATAATTGAAACACTACTAGAAGACATAGTCCCAATGCAATTGACTCCTTTAGAAGAAGATCGGTTTCAGCGTGCTACTCTTTGTCACATATGCAAAGACGAACTGGGGGCAGACAGAGTGCGCGATCACTGTCACGTGACGGGGAAATTTAGAGGTGCGGCACACAACGCGTGTAACCTGAACTTCCAATTTACGGGGCGTATCCCTGTCATTCTCCACAACCTGCGAGGCTACGACTCACATCTCATCATGCAAGGACTCGGAAAGATAAAAAAACAAACCCATCAACTGCATTCCCAACAATATAGAGAAATACCTCTCCTTCTCTATTGGCAACCTAGACTTTATTGACTCTTTACAATTCATGAATGCGTCGTTAGAGAAACGTGGTTTGCAACTTAGCAAAAGAAGGGGATAATAAGTTCAGCATACTGAAAAAATACATTGAGACCAGCAAAGTACCACTGTTGCTAAGGAAAGGTGTCTACCCATATGATTATATGGATAACATAGAAAAGTTTAAAGAACCTCAACTCCCTCCCAAAGAAGCTTTCTACAGTAAACTAATCGAAGAGCATATCAGTGATGATGATTACCATCATGCACAAACTGTATTCACTACCTTTCAGTTACAAAACCTGGGCGAGTACCATGACCTCTACCTACTCTCAGATGTACTCTTATTGGCTGATGTCTTCGAAAACTTCCGCAATATTTGCCTTAACTACTATGAGCTCGACCCAGCCCATTTTTATACCAGCCCAGGGTTGGCTTGGTCTGCCTGTCTCAAAATGACCCAAGTGGAACTAGAACTGTTGACTGACCCTGACATGTACTTGTTTGTGGAGGAAGGATTACGTGGTGGGATAAGTATGATCAGCAACCGTTACAGCAAAGCCAACAACCCTTACGTCCCCGACTATGACCCCACGCAGGACAAAAACTACATCATGTACTTGGATGCCAATAACTTGTACGGATGGGCGATGAGTCAACCACTCCCCACCCACGACTTCGTTTGGTTATCAGAGTATGAAGTAGCGGATTTTGATGTGATGGAAGTAGCTGATGACAGTGAAGATGGATTTATTCTCGAAGTTAATCTAGAATACCCACAGGAGCTTCACGATCAACACTCAGACTACCCTCTAGCACCAGAGAAAATGAAAGTCACTTCCGACATGCTGTCCCCCTACTGCCAACAACTGACTGAGCAACTGGACCTAGGCGGTGCACCAGTGACCAAATTAGTCCCCAATCTTGGCAACAAGACCCACTACATACTCCATTATCGGAATTTAAAGCTATACATGGAACTGGGGATGAAGTTGACCAAAGTCCATCGAATACTGGGATTTGCTCAAAGCACGTGGTTAAAGAGCTACATCGACTTCAACACGGAGAAGCGAAAGCACGCTACCAATGATTTTGAAAAGGATTTCTTCAAACTAATGAATAATTCTGTCTTCGGAAAAACTATGGAAAACCTTCGGAAACGAGTGAACGTTAAACTTATTACCAACCCAACCAAACTGATCAAACTGACAGCCTCTCCTGCCTTTGACTCCTTTCGCATCTTCTCTGAAGATTTGGCTGCAGTGAATATGAAGAAAACTAAGCTGTACCTCAACCGACCTATTTATGTGGGGTTCTCTATCTTAGATCTGTCTAAGGTGTTAATGTACAATTTCCATTTCAAATATATGGTACCAAAATATGGAACGCAGTCCAAGTTACTGTTTACCGATACTGACAGTCTATGTTATGATGTCAAGACCGATGACCTATATCGTGATTTTCACCAAGATCTGGATTACTTTGATACCTCAGAGTACCCAACAGACCACTTCCTCTATTGTGCAAGAAACAAGAAAGTTCTTGGTAAGATCAGATGAAGGATGAGACGCATGGGATACCCATACAAGAATTCATCGGTCTGCGCCCCAAGATGTATTCCATCTTATTCACTGAAAAGAACAAGCAGGTGGAAAAGAAGACCGCCAAAGGGATCTCCAAGAATGTGACAAAGCGAATGATACGGCATCAAGATTACAAATCATGTTTGTTTGAAAAGCGACCTCAGATGGCGCGAATGAACCAAATACGTAGCGAGAATCATCAACTGTATACTGTGACTTTAAATAAAACCAGCCTTTCACCTTATGACGATAAACGTTATATTCTAAGCAATGGTATAACTACATTAGCACATAGTCACCACAAGATCAATAGCCTGTAAAATATATGCATATAACTAATTACAATTTTTACAAGTCAGTATTTTCATTCATACCATTTTAGTATTGTAGTTATTTTTTATATTATATATACAAAAGGTTTTCAAAGAAAAGACAACTGAAAAAACATCGAAGCCAAAAGAAAATTTAAAAAAAAAACGAAATTTAAAAAAAAAGAAGAAGAAGAAGAAGAATACAACAGTCAAAAAGTTTGATTTAAAAAAAATGGCTAAAACGGATACAACTCAAACTCAAAAGTTTGAATTAAAAAAAAAAAAAAAGAATATAAAAAAGAAAGAAGAAAAAAAAAAAAAAAGTGTAATGAATAATAATAAAAAATAAAAAAATGGCCTATAGATGTCAAAAGTTTGATAAAACAAAATGGATAAAAACAAACAAACAACAGTTTGAGATTTTTTTTTTTTAATCACTAGCTTACAAAAATCACTCAATGAAATATGCATATGTGTATCCTAAGATCTCAAGGGAGGGCCACGGGGGCCACTTTTTTTTTTGGGGGGGGGGGGGGGGGGGGGGGGGGGGCGACAGGACCGACACTTTTTCCCCGTTCATTCATTTTGAGAACAAAATGAATGAACGGGAAAAATTGTCGGTGGTGTCGGTCCTGTCGCTCATTTCTTTTGTTCTCAAAATGAACGAACGGGAAAAAGTGTCGGTGTTGTCGGTGCTGTCGGTCCTGTCGCCACCCCAAAAAAGTGGCCCCCGTGGCCCTCCCTTGAGATCTTAGGATACACATATGCATATTTCATTGAGTGATTTTTGTAAGCTAGTGATTAAAAAAAAATAATCTCAAACTGTTGTTTGTTTGTTTTTATCCATTTTGTTTTATCAAACTTTTGACATCTAGGCATTTTTTTTATTTTTTATTATTATTCATTACACTTTTTTTTTTTTTTTCTTCTTTCTTTTTTATATTATTTTTTTTTTTAATTCAAACTTTTGAGTTTGAGTTGTATCCGTTTTAGCCATTTTTTTTAAATCAAACTTTTTGACTGTTGTATTCTTCTTCTTCTTCTTCTTTTTTTTTAAATTTCGTTTTTTTTTTAAATTTTCTTTTGGCTTCGATGTTTTTTCAGTTGTCTTTTCTTTGAAAACCTTTTGTATATATCATATATATATATTGTTGGCTTTTTTTTGTTTTTGCTTCGGTTAGAAGCGGGATCGAAATAAGTGGGGTGTAACCTAATTCGGCTATGTGTGGTTTGATTGGTTAAGTCAAAATATAGCCTTTTTCATATTTTGGAGTGTGCGTGGTGTCTGTAAACTTACTTTTATTCCCAACCAAGGATAAAACAATAAATATGTTTTTGAATCATTTTTTTTATTATTAAAAAAATAACTACAATACTAAAATGGTATGAATGAAAATACTGACTTGTAAAAATTGTAATTAGTTATATGCATATATTTTACAGGCTATTGATCTTGTGGTGACTATGTGCTAATGTAGTTATACCATTGCTTAGAATATAACGTTTATCGTCATAAGGTGAAAGGCTGGTTTTATTTAAAGTCACAGTATACAGTTGATGATTCTCGCTACGTATTTGGTTCATTCGCGCCATCTGAGGTCGCTTTTCAAACAAACATGATTTGTAATCTTGATGCCGTATCATTCGCTTTGTCACATTCTTGGAGATCCCTTTGGCGGTCTTCTTTTCCACCTGCTTGTTCTTTTCAGTGAATAAGATGGAATACATCTTGGGGCGCAGACCGATGAATTCTTGTATGGGTATCCCATGCGTCTCATCCTTCATCTGATCTTACCAAGAACTTTCTTGTTTCTTGCACAATAGAGGAAGTGGTCTGTTGGGTACTCTGAGGTATCAAAGTAATCCAGATCTTGGTGAAAATCACGATATAGGTCATCGGTCTTGACATCATAACATAGACTGTCAGTATCGGTAAACAGTAACTTGGACTGCGTTCCATATTTTGGTACCATATATTTGAAATGGAAATTGTACATTAACACCTTAGACAGATCTAAGATAGAGAACCCCACATAAATAGGTCGGTTGAGGTACAGCTTAGTTTTCTTCATATTCACTGCAGCCAAATCTTCAGAGAAGATGCGAAAGGAGTCAAAGGCAGGAGAGGCTGTCAGTTTGATCAGTTTGGTTGGGTTGGTAATAAGGTTTTCCATAGTTTTTCCGAAGACAGAATTATTCATTAGTTTGAAGAAATCCTTTTCAAAATCATTGGTAGCGTGCTTTCGCTTCTCCGTGTTGAAGTCGATGTAGCTCTTTAACCACGTGCTTTGAGCAAATCCCAGTATTCGATGGACTTTGGTCAACTTCATCCCCAGTTCCATGTATAGCTTTAAATTCCGATAATGGAGTATGTAGTGGGTCTTGTTGCCAAGATTGGGGACTAATTTGGTCACTGGTGCACCGCCTAGGTCCAGTTGCTCAGTCAGTTGTTGGCAGTAGGGGGACAGCATGTCGGAAGTGACTTTCATTTTCTCTGGTGCTAGAGGGTAGTCTGAGTGTTGATCGTGAAGCTCCTGTGGGTATTCTAGATTAACTTCGAGAATAAATCCATCTTCACTGTCATCAGCTACTTCCATCACATCAAAATCCGCTACTTCATACTCTGATAACCAAACGAAGTCGTGGGTGGGGAGTGGTTGACTCATCGCCCATCCGTACAAGTTATTGGCATCCAAGTACATGATGTAGTTTTTTGTCCTGCGTGGGGTCATAGTCGGGGACGTAAGGGTTGTTGGCTTTGCTGTAACGGTTGCTGATCATACTTATCCCACCACGTAATCCTTCCTCCACAAACAAGTACATGTCAGGGTCAGTCAACAGTTCTAGTTCCACTTGGGTCATTTTGAGACAGGCAGACCAAGCCAACCCTGGGCTGGTATAAAAATGGGCTGGGTCGAGCTCATAGTAGTTAAGGCAAATATTGCGGAAGTTTTCGAAGACATCAGCCAATAAGAGTACATCTGAGAGTAGGTAGAGGTCATGGTACTCGCCCAGGTTTTGTAACTGAAAGGTAGTGAATACAGTTTGTGCATGATGGTAATCATCATCACTGATATGCTCTTCGATTAGTTTACTGTAGAAAGCTTCTTTGGGAGGGAGTTGAGGTTCTTTAAACTTTTCTATGTTATCCATATAATCATATGGGTAGACACCTTTCCTTAGCAACAGTGGTACTTTGCTGGTCTCAATGTATTTTTTCAGTATGCTGAACTTATTATCCCCTTCTTTTGCTAAGTTGCAAACCAGTTTCTCTAACGACGCATTCATGAATTGTAAAGAGTCAATAAAGTCTAGGTTGCCAATAGAGAAGGAGATGTACTTCTCTATATTGTTGGGGATGCAGTTGATGGGTTTGTTTTTGATCTTTCCGAGTCCTTGCATGATGAGATGTGAGTCGTAGCCTCGCAGGTTGTGGAGAATGACTGGGATACGCCCCGTAAATTGGAAGTTCAGGTTACACGCGTTGTGTGCCGCACCTCTAAATTTCCCCGTCACGTGACAGTGATCGCGCACTCTGTCTGCCCCCAGTTCGTCTTTACATATGTGACAAAGAGTAGCACGCTGAAACCGATCTTCTTCTAAAGGAGTCAATTGCATTGGGACTATGTCTTCTAGTAGTGTTTCAATTATTTGTTCTTCTTTCTGTAACGATTCTAGGAACTTGTCCACCGCATCTTCCCCACGGTAGAGAACTGGTGCTTTACAATGATCGGGTCGCTCTGAAACAATCACATAGGCGAACCCACAGGCTTGATGGTGTTGATATTTTTCTGTTGATGACTTGGTAGGGTCTGGAGAAGCTGACTGTATCTTGGTAGTCAAGCTTTCAAAATCGGCATATATAGCAAAGGGGACTCGCATCTGTTTGTGAAAATCCTTGAATTGTAGAAACATGTTGTCCTCATTGGGGAGTTCTATCCTTTGCGCACCATGTTGACTGCACAGAGGTTCATGATCGTGTAGGAGGTCTTGACGCACAAACCCATGGAGACAGTGGGGACAGTGAAACATCTTTCCATTATGCTTTCTTTGACTGGAGAGCAGACGATTCAGATCTCTGATCAGACAGTAATGACGTTGCTGTCCCAGGGAATACAACAGCAAATCGACATGGACACTGTATCGTTCCTTGCTGATGTATACAGGGAATAAAGCTCCTTCTTCAAATCCAAACACGTTCACGGCGATCTTGTTTTGCTTTTCAAATTTGGAAATTTTGCTGATGGACACAGGGAACTCAATGTCATTAAAGTTCAGTTCATTGACATAGGCCTGATAGTGATGAATGCGTTCGGGGTTAGATTTGTATGGAATAGGATGTAGAGCTGCCAATATACTCCACATGAAACACTTGTTGTCGTTGTTCTTGATATTGACAATAGCTTTCTTATCCTTCAATTGTTTGGGTAAGGGGAGGTAGCTAGAGCCTTTGATTTGGGGTGTACTGAGCAATGTTTAGATCCAGATGGAGTATTTCAGATAACAACCAACCACTACCTTCTCTTTGATATGTGGCGAAAACATTTAAAATCTTTTGATTGACTTCATTGAGTTGCTCTTCTAGTTCTTCAGGATTGACCGTGGTCATACAAAGACTTCGAAAATGAGGTTCTGACACCACATCGGACCCATCAGCTTTGGGTTTGATGAATTTCACTTGTACGTTGACAAACCATTTGATGCCTCTTTTCGATTTCAGTTCGCGTTGCAAACGGTTCAGAAGTACTTTCTTTTTTCCTTGTAAACACAGTCTGAGATCGTATTTTTCAGCAATCCGTGGTTTAAATTTGAAGGTTTTCAACGAGTCTAGCATGGTGGACGTCAAATCACAGGGATCTTCGTTGTCATAAGGTTCCGCCCCATTGTTTGGTTGGTCATCTACCTTTTCACGCTTTTCAGGAGTTTCTTCGTGTTCTTCATCGCTAAGTTTTCTTTTCTTGTCTTGTTCGTTATAGAGTTTTTCGTATTTACAGACGTTCTGATGTTCTAATACCTTATCTTTTCGGTAAAACTTGCGACTACAGTGTTCACACTGATGTGTTTTGTCTTGAGAGTGTTTCTTTTGGTGACGTTTTAAAGCATCCTTGCGATTAAATGATTTCCCGCATCGTTCACAGTTGAACGTTTGGCCACTATGAACAGCTTTCTTATGCCTCACTAGATTCGTCTCCTCGGTGAAGGACTTGTTGCAGATATTGCAAACAAAAGCCATCTTTTAATCGCTGCTGCTAAGTTTGATCCACCCGCTTCGAAGGTTTGCTTGTAAATGACTGATTAGCGAAATCGACTGTTTTTATAGCCATCTTCAAACTGATGGTGCAATAACAAGTCTCAAACACCCCTCTCATTGGCTATCCTAAGAGCCCTATTGTGACGTCATGCAGGCATGCATGGGCAAGTTTGAAATTACGCTTGTAGTGCTGAATGAAACTGAGCGGAGCGAAATTAATCTGAGATGTGAGGTCTAAACTATGAGTTAAAAATGCCTTGCTTGTCCCTTCCTTGAGAGTGTCCCGTTTATGACCTGACGGTCCTGGTTTAGACCTTCTTGTCCTCACCAAAATGTTTATAAATTCTAAAACTTTCATGTGTGAACGTCATTTGCACTTGGATATCAAACTGTTAACATCATGGTGAACAGAGTTTGTTGCAGTTGTCCGATTCTAGGATACGGGGCAAAATACCTGGTTAAATTATCAAATCATTTATCTGACGTTCATCAGTTGGATCATGTGGAAAGGAGAAATTATCTACAAGAAGCAAAACTACAACCCAAAGTTAAAGTGATTATTTGTCAAGACGCTCAGCTTAAACGATCTAAAACTTTAAAATCGAAAAGAAGTCGAAAAGATCTGACGCCTTCTCGAAGAGTAGATATCTTCTATCAACCATCAACACCGAGGAAGGTTACAGAATCTCGTTCATCGAATAAAGTTCGAAGGCTGAATGTGGTCAAGTCAAAGAAGCGTGTGTCAACAACTCGACATCAAAGATGTTGTCATTGTGTCTGAAAAACTAGTGGTCGTTTATTGTTTGACTGATGAAGAAGGATTGAATTTTCTACTTTCGAGCTGTGAACAGTTATAAAACTGGAATGAAATGTCGATCGACCTTTTGTGTTCAATGGCTGAACGCTACATCTTTAACTAGAATTATTAAATTGATACTGACCTATCGATACAGTACAGTATTGGAACCAAAATAGACTATGCATGAGTTAAAAGTGCCATTATACTAGATCATTGCAAGATCTATCATCTATTATCTATACTGAACGTTTCTAATAGTTTGTTACAAGGATAATCTAGTATAAGAGTATTTGAAATCGTTTACGATGTTTATAATAATTCGCATGACCGACTTTGTCATACGTTTAATCATGCAAAAAAAACAGTACCTTTTTACAATATTCTCTATTGTTTGAAGCGACGGGTGTTTCTATTGACTGACAATCAAAAACACTGCGCTTATAATTACTCAGTTAAATAATGGAAACGAGTTTGTATGGACAAGTTCACTTAGAAAATTATTATTATTTTTGAATAAAAAGTAATTTTGAAAAACATCTCTGTTGTTGTTGTTCCTTGGGCAAGTTCAGGCCGGTGTTAATCCCCCTATTGTTTATTTGTTGTGACGTCACTTGTTTGTGTCACGAACTGAAAAATAAAATACTGGGAAAATATAAAACGTCAGCGAAAAACCGTAACGGTCGTTCTAAAAATAGCCGTGACGGGTCTGGGATATCGCGCCGGAGTTTCTATTGTTACCGAAACGGCTGCTGATTGGTTCTTACGTTCTATGACATCACGCTTTGGGCTCTGACGTCACTATTTTTAGTTGTAGTAGCACCCAGAATGGCGATGACGTCACTTCTGGGTTGGATCCACAGATCCACCCTGATCCACCCGACGTAGAACGCACATTGTGTATACTACTTCTGGGTTCGAGTCCCAGCCGTGACACGTTTTTTTCCCATTCTTTCTTCTTCTTTTTTGTTGTTCTTGTTTTGTTCTTGTTTTCAGTTTGTTTTCTTTTTGGGGATTGCTTACATATTTCTTTCTTTTTTTTGGAAATAAAAAATAAAAAAGTATATTGACTGATAAGAGCTACGATCCGCGGGCAACAGGTCACGTAGAGTCAGTATTTTGGGTAATACTTGCATTTTCCGGGGGGGGGGGGGGGGGGGGGGGGGCGGATAATAAAAACAGCGTCTAATGTGGATAAAACTACCTGAAATGACTTTATCTACAAATAATACAACAAGATACAAAGCCATTTTTCATTTCAATTCATTGACGTTTTTATTTTTCTAATTTTTAGGTTCACTGCAGTACAGTGGGCTGCCTGTGTTTAAATCTGTTACAAAATCGTCAGTCATGATTTTCAGAGTGAAAATACTGTAGTTGCATGTATCATCAAAATTATGTCAAATAATTATTCAAACTAACTTCATGTCGTGGGATTTCAACTTCAAAACTGATGTCAACTTTCCCTCGATTTCTATCTGTTTGATAAGTGCTATACACCGGCCATCTCTTCCATCTCTTCTACTGATCAATTATATATGAACGTACCTGATGACAGACATTTGAAGAGGGTTTGAGTCGGTCATTGAAAAGGTATTTGCGTACGTAGGTTCAGCACTTGATTCTTAAATAGATGAACTAACTCCTCAAAGAGAACAGGAACTGTTCTGTTTATGACGGCAAAGCCTGCCTGATTTGATCAAATTCATAAAGTTCATGAAATATTGTCGCAGTAGTATATTTATTATTATATTATCAAAATAAACTTCATATATATTGATTTATATCATTTTTTTAGATATTTTAATTATGGATTTTGTTAATTATAGATACAGTTGAACCTCTGGTTGCGACCACTCTCGTAAGCGACCACCTCTCCTAAGTGACCAGTTTTCCAAAATACCAAAAGTTTCCAAGTCAATTCACTATAGTTGTAACCTCTCGTAAGCGACCACCTCTCCTGAACGACAGTTTTCCAAAATACCAAAAGTTTCCAAGTTTCCTATAGTTGTAACCTCTCGTACCAAAAGTTTTTCCAAAAGTTTCCAAGTCAATTCACTATAGTTGTAACCTCTCGTAAGCGACCACCTCTCCTGAACGACCAGTTTTCCAAAATACCAAAAGTTTCCAAGTCAATTCACTATAGTTGTAACCTCTCGTAAGCGACCACCTCTCCTGTTTTCCAAAATACCAAAACGTCAACCTATAGTTGTAACCTCTTAAGCCAAAATACCAAAAGTTTCCAAGTCAATTCACTATAGTTGTAACCTCTCGTAAGCGACCACCTCTCCTGAACGACCAAAAGTTTTTCCAAAATACCAAAAGTTTTTACCAAAGTCAAGTCAATTCACTATAGTTGTAACCTCTCGTAAGCGACCACCTCTCCTGAACGACCAGTTTTCCAAAATACCAAAAGTTTCCAAGTCAATTCACTATAGTTGTAACCTCTCGTAAGCGACCACCTCTCCTGAACGACCAGTTTTCCAAAATACCAAAAGTTTCCAAGTCAATTCACTATAGTTGTAACCTCTCGTAAGCGACCACCTCTCCTGAACGACCAGTTTTCCAAAATACCAAAAGTTCAATTCACTATAGTTGTAAACCTCTCGTAAGCGACCACCTCTCCTGAACGACCAGTTTTCCAAACGACCAAAGTTTTCCAAGTCAATTCACTATAGTTGTAACCTCTCAAAAGACCACCTCTCCTGAACGACCAGTTTTCCAAAATACCAAAAGTTTCCAAGTCAAATCACTATAGTTGGAACCTCTCGTAAGCGACCACCTATCCTGAGCGACCGCGACCACTTTTAGAGCTGAAAGTTTGAAATATTCCTTTGTTTTTAACCTCCCGTAAAGCGACCACATGACAAATAATCAAACGGAAATGGAATTATTTGTCGCTGTAACATTGCATTCTTGATTATAGACGGAGATATGAGTCGGAGGACAAAGTATCTTTTTATTTTTTTAATAAAATACACATATACTGTACTCTATCAATCCTAATACACTACACTGTACTCAATCAATCCTAAGACACATATACTGTACTCTATCAATCCTAATACACTACACTGTACTCAATCAATCCTAATACACATATACTGTACTCTATCAATCCTAATACACATATACTGTACTCTATCAATCCTAATACACATATACTGTACTCTATCAATCCTAAGACACATATACTGTACTCTATCAATCATAATACACATACACTGTACTCTATCAATCCTAATACACATACACTGTACTCTATCAATCCTAATACACATATACTGTACTCTATCAATCCTAAGACACATATACTGTACTCTATCAATCCTAATACACATATACTGTACGCTATCAATCCTAATACACATATACTGTACTCTATCAATCCTAATACACATATACTGTACTCTATCAATCCTAATACACATATACTGTACTCTATCACATATACTGTACTCTCAATCAATACACTACACTGTACTCTATCAATCCTAATACACATATACTGTACTCTATCAATCCTAAGACACATATACTGTACTCTATCAATCCTAATACACATATACTGTACTCTATCAATCCTAATACACATATACTGTACTCTATCAATCCTAATACACATACACTGTACTCTACTCTATCATATCCTAATATCAACCTAAGACACATATACTGTACTCTATCAATCCTAATACACATATACTGTACTCTATCAATCCTAATACACATATACTGTACTCTATCAATCCTAATACACATATACTGTACTCTATCAATCCTAATACACATATACTGTACTCTATCAATCCTAATACACATATACTGTACTCTATCAATCCTAATACACATATACTGTACTCTATCAATCCTAATACACATATACTGTACTCTATCAATCCTAATACACATATACTGTACTCTATCAATCCTAATACCATATACTCTATCAATCCTAATACACATACTGTACTCTACTGTACTCTGTATCAATCCTAATACACATATACTGTACTCTATCAATCCTAATACACATATACTGTACTCTATCAATCCTAATACACATATACTGTACTCTATCAATCCTAATACACATATACTGTACTCTATCAATCCTAATACACATATACTGTACTCTATCAATCCTAATACACATATACTGTACTCTATCAATCCTAATACACATATACTGTACTCTATCAATCCTAATACACATATACTGTACTCTATCAATCCTAATACACATATACTGTACTCTATCAATCCTAATACACACATACTGTACTCTATCAATCCTAATCCATATACTGTACATATCAATCCTAATACACATATACTGTACTCTATCAATCCTAATACACATATACTGTACTCTATCAATCCTAATACACATATACTGTACACTAATATACTGTACTCTATCAATCCTAAATACACATACACTGTACTCTATCAATCCTAATACACATATACTGTACTCTATCAATCTAAGACACATATACTGTACTCTATCAATCCTAATACACATATACTGTACTCTATCAATCCTATATACTGTACTCTATCAATCCTAATACACATATACTGTACTCTATCAATCCTAATACACATATACTGTACTCTCTCAATCCTAATACACATATACTGTACTCTATCAATCACATACACTGTACTCTATATATATACTGTACTCTATATAATACAATAAATCAATCAATACACATATAGTACTCTATCAATCCTAATACACATATACTGTACTCTATCAATCCTAATACACATATACTGTACTCTATCAATCCTAATACACATATACTGTACTCTATCAATCCTAATACACATATACTGTACTCTATCAATCCTAATACACATATACTGTACTCTATCAATCCTAATACACATATACTGTACTCTATCAATCCTAATACACATATACTGTGTATCAATCCTAATACACATATACTGTACTCTATCAATCCTAATACACATATACTGTAGTGCTCAATCCACACATATACTGTAGTGCTCTAATACACATATACTGTAGTATATACTGTACTCTATCAATCCTAATTACATATACTGTACTCAATCCTAATACACATATACTGTACTCTATCAATCCTAATACACATATACTGTACTCTATCAATCCTAATACACATATACTGGTCTATCAATCCTAAGGACACATAACTGTACTCTATCAATCCTAATACAGGATACTGTACTCTATCAATCCTTTTACACATATACTGTACTTATCAATCCTAATACACATATACTGTACTCTATCAATCCTAATACACATATACTGTACTCTATCAATCCTAATACACATATACTGTACTCTATCAATCCTAATACACATATACTGTACTCAATCCTAATACACATATACTGTACTCTATCAATCCTAATACACATATACTGTACTCTATCAATCCTAATACACATACTGTACTCATCCTAATACACATATACTGTACTCTATCAATCCTAATACACATACACTGCTCAATCCTAATACACATATACTGTACTCTATCAATCCTAATACACATACACTGTACTCTATCAATCATAATACACTGTACTCTATCAATCCTAATACACATATACTGTACTCTATCAATCCTAATACACATATACTGTACTCTATCAATCCTAACTCCAACATATACTGTACTCTATCAATCCTAATACACATATACTGTACTCTATCAATCCTAATACACATATACTGTACTCTATCAATCCTAATACATATACTGTACTCTATCAATCCTAATACACAATATACTGTACTCTATCAATCCTAACGACACATATACAATATATCCTAATACACATATGGTACTCTATCAATCCTAATACACATATACTGTACTCTATCAATCCTAAGACACATATACTGTACTCTATCAATCCTAAGACACATATACTGTACTCTATCAATCCTAATACACATATACTGTACTCTATCAATCCTAATACACATATACTGTACTCTATCAATCCTAATACACTACGTTTGTACTCTGTAAATCCTAATACACATACACTGTACTCTATCAATATAATACACATATACTGTACTCTATCAATCTAATACACATACACTATACTCTATCAATCCTAATACACATATACTGTACTCTATCAATCCTAATACACATATACTGTACTCTATCAATCCTAAGACACATATACTGTACTCTATCAATCCTAAGACACATATACTGTACTCTATCAATCCTAATACACATATACTGTACTCTATCAATCCTAATACACATATACTGTACTCTATCAATCCTAATATCACTGTACTCTCCAATCCTAATACACATACACTGTACTCTATCAATCCTAATACACATACTGTACTCTATCAATCCTAATACACATATACTGTACTCTATCAATCCTAATACACATATACTGTACTCTATCAATCCTAATACACATATACTGTACTCTATCAATCCTAAGACACATATACTGTACTCTATCAATCCTAAACACATATACTGTACTCTATCAATCCTAATACACATATTTACTAATACACATATACTCTATCAATCTTTAAAAACATATTATGTACTCTATCAATCCTAAGACACATATACTGTACTCTATCAATCCTAATACGCATATACTGTACTCTATCAATCTGACACATATACTGTACTCTATCAATCCTAAGACACATATACTGTACTCTATCAATCCTAAGACACATATACTGTACTCTATCAATCCTAATACGCATATACTGTACTCTATAAATCCTAATTGGGTAACTCTATCAATCCTAGACAGACCTTAACTTGTATAATTGATTTCCTATAGTTCTCAATACATCAACGGCTTTACGGATCGGAACATATGACGCATATAAATCAAAGTACAGTATTCGTAATGTTGCACATGCACGGTTTGAATTTGGCGTTGCATTTTATTTAACAAATAGAACTTGTATAGCTCCGTTCAGTAATACAGCACGAAGGTATATACGAGGGTTTAGATGGGCATTGCACGAGCCGTTAGGGTAAGTGCTCTCCACATCTGTACGTGGTTGCTGTATTACTGAACGGAGCACGGAAATAGCTGTTCTAGCTATTTGCTTTATTATATAGAATGGTGAGAAAAAGGGCAAGAAAGTGCGCACTACTGACGCCAGTTACGCCATCGAGCGCGCGCTTGGTTTGTTTTCTTCAGAATTTTGGATCAAACCAAACAGTACGTGGTTGTAAACCTTGCTCCATTCTCTTATACAGCACAGTTTTCAGTATCAGAGCGCGCGGATTGACTTGACTATATAATAAAACACAATATTCAGTTTTGTAGACTTTGCTTGGTCATTTGTGAAGTATGTTGTTTTTGTTTATTTCAAAGTAGTATATACATACTAATACAGTTATTTGCAAAAATTCTGGCCGTCACGGTCAATATATCGGGTGCATTATGGGCAAATAATTGGGTAACGCCACAAAGTTGGTAGAAATTTTTAGTATGGTTTTATTTTAGTCCTACGTTTGTTATTTGTAAATTTTGCTTATTTAATAAGTTAGGAAACTCAAAATAGTATTATTTAATTACCCATAATGCACCCGATATATTGATATATCGTGGCGGCCAGAATTTTTGCAAATGACTGTATATAAACACTAATAATATATAAACAAGTATATAAACACTAATAATCAATAATGTAAGTATATACATTTTGGAAAGTTATAAATTAAAGAAAGAAAGAAAATATTTTTGTGGCTGCAAAAAAGTTATTAGTGTTGTATCAGATGGGTTTAGATGGGCATTGACGCATTGGGTAACTCTAGATCTGTACGTGGTTGTAAACTTGTATAGTTATTAGTGTTGTATATATGGGTTTAGATGGGCAGTGACGCATTGGGTAACTCTAGATCTGTACGTGGTTGTAAACTTGTATAGTTATTAGTGTTGTATATATGGGTTTAGATGGGCATTGACGCATTGGGTAACTCTAGATCTGTACGTGGTTGTAAACTTGTATAGTTATTAGTGTTGTATATATGGGTTTAGATGGGCAGTGACGCATTGGGTAACTCTAGATCTGTACGTGGTTGTAAACTTGTAATGAAGCAAAACTAAGACCCCCTATGGTTTGAATTCTCGTAAGCGACCACAAAGCTTGACATTTTGGGTGGTCGCTGATTCCGCAATTATATCACACGGTCGTATGAACCAGTTTGACTACCACAAATCGTATAACAACTCAGGTTTATAAGGCTTATAGCACTACTGTTGCTCTTTGCCTTTGCTTATGCTTTAATATGCTATTCGATCTATGAAAAGAGTAAAACGATACAATTTATAACTTCTTAACATACAAATCCTACGATCAGTCAATTGAAGTGGCGGGTCTTAATAAGGTTCCATGTTCATACTGGTTAGCTGTTTCACTTTTCCCGGTTAGCAAACTTAAATGACTTGTTGAATCTCGATAAACTTATTGCTGATTGAAACATGATCTACTTACTTGTCATGAATTATAATGCGGTTATTAATAATTAACTTATTGTTCTGATTACTTAACGAAACAGTCGCTTACGGGAGGTTCGACTGTATTTACACTATATTATATTTCATTAGATTTTCAAATTAATAGGAATGAGATTGATTTATTTCAGCGGCCGGTACAGGGCGCATGCGCAGTAGAAGCCAATTGTACATTTGAGGTCCAAGAATAACAGCCTGCATTTTTAGACTCGGGCCTTCCACAGGAAAGAAGCCCGAGTAATAATTAAAATATCAGGAACTGACAGTAATGGGCTCCTGGAAAATTTCATTTGATTCAGAACTTCTTGTCCTTTAGTGTGTGTTCCAGTACGGCCCTTGCATATCAGCCTGAGATTATTGTGGACGTTCATCGGTCGTGTCTCGTTTGCAACAGCAGCATGACCGCATTAGCAAGGATGGATGAAATATCCTTAGAAATTCTCTTCTGAAGGGTTTGTTGAAAGTATTGTACACCAGGGGATTGATGGCGCTACTCGCATAACACGTGTAGAGTATGACTAGTCCAGCATGACGAGATAGGTTTGTGTAGATGCTGATGTGAAGCACCGTGGAACTTGGAATCCAGCAGAGAACAAATCCACAAACTACCGCCAACAACGAGTAGGTTATGTGGATCTCCTCCTTGGACAATGTGACCGAGCTGTGTCCTGCAGGTCCAGCGTTGAGGTTGGGGGCCACTGAGGCGTTGTGTTGCTTGACAGTTTGGTATACTTTCCAGTAACATACAGTGGTTATGGAGAGTGGAAAAACGATGAACATAAATTCACAAAACCCCCCAAAAATCCGCGCTGCTGTCTGATTGTAGAAGTGTGGTAGATGCAGAATAGCCTCGAAGTTGAACGTGAAGGTCCCGAAGCCACCGAATAGAAACACAGCCATAGTAGACACAGATAGGAGCCACGCTCCACAAATCATCAACACAGCTCGCTTTGGGGTGAAGTAGACTTTATACCATCTTGATTTAACGACACAGAAGAATCGATTGATGGCGATGAGGGCGGTTGTTTGGAGAGAACCATATATCAGTGAAAACCCAACAAAGGGGAACGCGTTACCAAGCAATCCTGTGAATGGTTGTACTGTATTGGCAGTTATTAATAAAGTGCCTGGCATGACCACAACAGCCATTGCAACATCAGAGATAGCGAGAGTGATGATGTAGTAACTGGTGACGCTACGAAGACGTGGTGTCTTGTAAAACACGTACAACACACAGGAATTTCCTACAAGAGCTGTTAGTGCTATGAGGACGAGTAGACCGGTCTCTACGATGACCAGTGCTAGTGGTCTGTGGGCCAACTCGTAGGCTAGTTGTTGGTTGTTCTGAACATCCATTTTCATGCACTTATAATAGATCTAGATTTGCCAATAGTTATCGCATATATGCGTCGTTATAAGGAGTGGGAAATTCAACAGGGTAGCAAAGGGGGGGGGTCATGATCACGCTTCACGGGCCATTTTTTTGTAACTTCACGCGTCACGGATAACAAGGAAATCGTAGTTTTGTCCCGGTCAATTACGTTCCACAGAGCATAACAGCGGTAAATCACGAATCACAGTCGGTCAAAAGCTCATGTTGAAACATAAATTCACGCATCACTCTCAAATTTTTATGAATTTCACGATTCACGCTCCGTTTTTTGGTCAAATCACGGCGTAACCCTTTTGATACCCTGATTTCAAGGACTCTCAGCTGTTTTTGACGATTTGACGTCCAATTAAAGGATCTGAAGTGTACCTTGTATTGGTACTCGTGTAGAGATCAATATTCCAAATGAATATAGACATCCTCATAAAGGTACAATACTTGTGTGCCTGTCTGCTAAAGTCTCTATTCATTGGTACTCGTGTAGAGATCAATATTCCAAATGAATATAGACATCCTCATAAAGGTACAATACTTGTGTGTCTGTCTGCTAAAGTCTCTATTCATTGGTACTCGTGTAGAGATCAATATTCCAAATGAATATAGACATCCTCATAAAGGTACAATACTTGTGTGTCTGTCTGCTAAAGTCTCTATTCATTGGTACTCGTGTAGAGATCAATATTCCAAATGAATATAGACATCCTCATAAAGGTACAATACTTGTGTGTCTGTCTGCTAAAGTCTCTATTCATTGGTACTCGTGTAGAGATCAATATTCCAAATGAATATAGACATCCTCATAAAGGTACAATACTTGTGTGCCTGTCTGCTAAAGTCTCTATTCTATTCTGTTTGCTACGCGTGCCTACTCCAACGTATCCAGTCACTTTCAAGAGATCTTTGAGGTTCATTGAAATCGAGGGGAAGTTAAAAGTGCTTTTAAAAAGATGCCCATATCCACTTGAAGTTCATTAACCGATCACATAACGAATCGGGAAACAATAGCATTCTATTTCTGTTTCCTTGAAGTGAATAGTGGGATGGTTTATCCTGATTTTCAGACGGTCCGTGGTTGCATGTTGCATGTTGCATGTCGCATGTTGCATACCAAGCCCGAAATGTATTGTGGATCATATATAAACTAGACGCTCTACTAGCGTGAAGTCGGGCTTCTAAATGAAATGTAGCCTATTTGAACTAAATATAGATATCTTATAGTGCGATTAAAACAGTGTTTGGTTGCTCGTTGTGTGACTCGAGTTCGGTAGAACATGCTTTCCTTGCAATTTCAGTACTGCGATTTCACAAACTCAGCGAATCATGAATGACAATGACATAGTTTATTTGGTACCATAAATATATCCATATAAATACAAATACCGTATACCGTAAACTAGACATCGCAGAGTGATTAAACAATGTTTGGATGAAGTGTAAATATGGGTTTACCTCGACGGCTCGGTCGGCTGAAAACCTCACAACTGTTCTCTTCACTGCGTGTATCAACTCACTTTGATTCGTTCTAAGTTCTAAAGATCTCTAAACCCTTTGCAGTACTAGTACTGGATTGATAAATCCATGAATTATTGTGGTTATTTTGAAAACAAGACGACATAACCTTCCTGCAACAAGGTTTGTGAATTCAGACTCGATGTCTCGTATTGATAAATCATTTTGTTAGAGCCTTCGGTGATTATCTTAGCGGCCGGCACAGGGCGCATGCGCTGTAGAACCCAGTTCGTGATTTGAGGTCAACGACGACAAAGAACGGATCTCATTTTTAGAGTCGGAGCTTCCACAGGAAGCCCGACTAATAATGTCAGCATGCCGCACATACAGAAGAAAATATGCCGGCTCCATATTGCGAAGACAAAGTCCATATTGTTGTGACCTTTCGCTGACTCCATTCACATCGCCCATAGTGCATTTCGGGCTTGGTATACAACATGCAACATGCAAGATGCAACAAAACCTTCATCAACCTTTTTTGAAATAGCTGTATATTACTTGCGAAGTTGCGGTGTCAAACCCTTTTCAGAAAGGGTTTTCGTTTTGATCAGGGGTGCTTTTCATTTACCCGGAAAAACCGGAAATTCCGGTTGAAAAAAAAAGGCATGTGTCATTCCGATCGGAAAGTTCCAGAAAATTTAATCTAATATGCATAGTACACACATCTATGGAAAAACCGAAAAGAGCGGGAAAAGTGAATTACCTCAATCGCTAGACCGAGTTTTCCGAGACTTTCCGATCGGAATGACACATACCATTTGTTTTTCCAACCGGAATGTCCAATTTTCCTGGTAAATGGTAAGCACCCCAGTTTTCGGTTTTTTTTTCGGTGTTGTAGTATTCAGAACCCCCCAATGTCCCCCTCTAGAAGGGTATTCAATTTTAATTTTTGAAAAAGCCGCCTCGTTACTCCACAGGATTACTACTAACTAGTACTAAGTTGTCAATAACTGTCTAAAATAGAGTATATAATTTCTCGAGTCTTACATACGGTCCACCTTATATCGATCTGTCTTGAACAGGGTATGAATTTTCAAGATGCCGTTATCTTAGATAGGGTCAGGGTTTACGGACCCCAGCACCCCTATCAAAACCCAGACCAAGGAAACCTGTCCCCCCCCCCCCCCCCCCCCCCCCCCCCCCCCCCCAAATAAGGGGAGTTCCCCCAACCCGGGGACCACTCTGTCTATTTATACATTTAAAAACTTTTTTCTACAAATAAAGGGGAGTTCCATTCCACATGGTCGATCGTTCCATTTATGTCCGGGCGTTGCCAGAGGCAATACAACGCAGTCTTCAAATTTGAACCGATCGTTTGGATTTACACCCAGCCAGTTTTGGTAGGACATGTGTGATCCGTCGCTGAATGTGAACATCGGTCGGTCGGTCGGTCGGTCGGTCGGTCGGTCGGTCGGTCGGTCTCTGTGGACAGATCGTTTAAGCCAGTCGGTCGGTCACACGGTCGCATCAAACGTGTCCCATCGACCTGATATCAAACATTACATTCATGAACAGGGTCGGTCGGTCGGTCGGTCGGTCGGTCGGTCGGTCGGTCGGTCGGTCGGTCGGTCGGTCGGTCGGGTCGGTCGGTCGGTCGGTCGGTCGGTCGGTCGGTCGGTCGGTCGGTCGGTCGGTCGGTCGGTCGGTCGGTCGGTCGGTCGGTCGGTCGGTCGGTCGGTCGGTCGGTCGGTCGGTCGGTCGGTCGGTCGGTCGGTCGGTCGGTCGGTCGTCGGTCGGTCGGTCGGTCGGTCGGTCGGTCGGTCGGTCGGTCGGTCGGTCGGTCGGTCGGTCGGTCGGTCTATATATCTTAAATTATTACACCATTTGTATAAATGATGTGATAGTGTGAATAAATTGTATACCGATTCGTTCCGCAGCCTCTGAATTCTTAGTAACGGCCAAATTGAACAAGGTAAGCTCTCTTATGTAGCCATGGAAGACTTTACTGGTGCTTTTGTTTAGCCCTATATCATGCTCGTGTCCAGTTTGCTTTAGAGTTCTGTCATCAATGTTTAGAATTCCTTCCGTATTTTTTCTGCCATTGATGTAGATTTGAACATTCAGATTAACATAACTGAACGAACCCATCACATGTGTCCAGACGTTGAAACTAACGGAACTGAAATGAAAATGAGAAACGAATGAATGAATGAATGAATGAATGAATGAAATGGATAAGGGGACTAAAAACAAACTTGATAATTAAATTGAAAATTTCCAACAAAGTCCATCAGAAAGCTCTTATTATATCCGTGGATAAAATCACTAACTATTTCGAGCCAAAATGTCTTTTAATTTTGTTATCAACTAAAGAAATAGCACAACTTGATATATTATGAATTCAAGCCTAACGAGCATATGGCCTGCTTTTTACTGTATCACCTTCATTTGTTTCTATTGTGCTATGACAACATTCTGTCTGTCTTGTCTGTCTGTTTATTAAATTATCTGTCTGTCAGTATGTCTGTCTGTCTGTCTGTTTGTCTGTCATTCTGTCTGTCTGCATGTCTGTCTGTATATTTATCTGTCTGTCAGTCAGTCTGTCTGTCTGTCATTCTGTCTGTCTGCATGTCTGTCTGTATATTTATCTGTCTGTCAGTCTGTCAGTCAGTCTGTCTGTCTGTCTGTCTGTCATTCTGTCTGTCTGCATGTCTGTCTGTATATTTATCTGTCTGTCAGTCTGTCTGTCTGTCTGTCATTCTGTCTGTCTGCATGTCTGTCTGTATATTTATCTGTCTGTCAATCTGTCAGTCAGTCTGTCTGTCTGTCTGTCTGTCATTCTGTCTGTCTGCATGTCTGTCTGTATATTTATCTGTCTGTCTGTCTGTCTGTCTGTCTGTTTATTGGATCGGATTTTAGATTAGCAAATCTAGGTTTAATTTCTCCAATCAAGATCCAAGATCAACTTGTAACCAGAGTTGAGTGTGTAAAATATCTTGGCATTCATGTTGATGAGAGGCTTAAATGGGTCTCACATATCGATAACTTATGTGCCAAAGTATGTCGTTCAATTAATGGTTTAAAACAAGCACGCGACTATGTGCCAAGAGATACTCTGATCATGATGTACAAAGCTCTCACTCAGCCCATTTTCGATTATCAGATTGTGATCTTGTTTGGGGACATTTCAATAAAGGCCAGATGGATCGTTTACAGAGATTACAAAATCGTGCAGCCCGTATCATCACCTATCAAGGCTACGAGGTTAGATCTATAAATATATTAAAAGATCTACAGTGGGATTGCCTTGATCTTAGACGTGAAAAACGCCTCAACCTAATCTCAAGCATGTTAAGGCAGGGTCTTTTTCCGATCCTTGGAAAATCACATTTTCTGTTATATCTGCTTCCAATTTAAACCTATTAAATTGAAGTTTGGTCCTAAAGTGACATTTAGGTTGCTTAACATTTTAAGTTAGACATTTTTGACATTCCATGGTCACGTGACCTTAAGGCTATGAAAACAGATATTTGCAAACGGGGTGATGGTTGTTTTGTATTTTCAAAACATTTTTATGTGAAACAGTTAAGTTCAAAGAGCTAAATGAGAATCTGTAGTTTTTCATTAACGATAAAATTATAATAATAGAAATAATGAACTTAGTCACGTGACCTGTTTTGTGGATTATCTCGTTAGCAAAATAGGAAAAACATCCATTCCAAACGGAACCTTGTTATGCACCCTAAATGCAACAATATTACACCAAAAGATTTCAGAAATAAATCACAACCATCACCCCGTTTGCAAATATCTGTTTTCATAGCCTTAAGGTCACGTGACCATGGAATGTCAAAAATGTCTAACTTAAAATGTTAAGCAACCTAAATGTCACTTTAGGACCAAACTTCAATTTAATAGGTTTAAACTGGAAGAAGATATTTGAAAACATAGAAAGTCACGGTGGCCACGCGCGCGCTCAAAAATGCCGGGGTAATTTTCACTGTTTGAAAACTGGACGCGCGTTGATTTCTGGGAGACTGGTAACGAATTAAGCGAGCAGCTAACGACATTTCTTTCGGAGCTTCGTGAGGCGGTCGGTTTGATTCGACAACCGATCAGATTACGGCAAATGACAATGCTTGTTTTGACCTCCATTTTGGTACCAAACTTCGTGGTATTTTCTCAAGACGTTTATATTTTACTGCATCCTGTAATCTGTCATTGTTTCTCAAACGACGTTCGTTTACGAAAGGTAAGATTTTGACCCTTGTTTTATTTTTTTAGGATTTAATTCTTTCGATCAAAAGAATATACCATACACATGTCCAGTGTTCAAATGAAATCACCTTCTTTTTGTTTTATTGATTTTCGTGCTTAATTCGCGATATATTGAATCTCAAAGTCTCCGATTTCTGGCCATATTTGACATTAATCGAGGGATTGCTTTGCCTTTGGTTGCAACTACAAGATTCGACACTCGAATATGCTTTTCGTAGAGTGTTCGTAATGTTATTGCAATCGGAGATCTGTTGGCGGGAAATACAACCAGCTTGTGACGATGCCGGGTCATTCGACTGTACTTGGCCGGTTTTTATTTTTTATTTTTTATTAATTCTGCATTCTGAGTCACAACATAAACAGAATGCCGCGATTCAAAGTCGGTGACTACATGAAAGACCGCAAATTATTAATGAATATGATAATATTATTTATTAAATTTTAATCAACAATTTATAAACCTTTTTCTTTTCACATGTCTATTTTGTTGGGTGAGGGCCCAAGAAATAAAAAAGGGAGGCCGGGAGGAACATTTATTTTTACCCAGTTTTACTTGTGACATTTGTACATGTTACATCTGCTGTTACTACGGTATTAATTATTCTGTTCATTGTGTTTCTTTGTTTGCTTTTTTTATACTTGGGTATGGTACATATGAGCCTTTGTGATATGGTCATGAATGAGCAAAATTATAAATAATTCAAAGAGATTGAATATTTAATTGCAATTAAACATAACATATTAAATCAAAGTTACACATTTATTGTTTGGGCAATGATTTACCAAACCTTGGTTATTTATGCAACATGTAAATGGAATGAGCAGTAAGGTACCACTGTCTAAAAAGGTAATTAAATTATACTGCCTATCATACTTTTTTTAATAGCTAAAACAAATACAGTTGTACACTGTATGCTGCAGGGCAGCAATTCTCAATCATATGGAATGCCAGGCACTACATATAAGCACAATATATTTTTGTATTTCTCAATCTTAATGATAAAAAACTAGTGACTCCCGATAATATATGTAGTTTCATGGGGTAGACCTACATTCTTATGTGAGTGAGCATTTTTGTACAATATAGACACATTAGGCTGGTGATATTAGTATAAGTAAGGTAATTAATAGTAATGTATGTATCAGACAGTACACAGCACAGGGGTGCCTGTATAAGCCCAAAATACTGTCTTTAAAACAATCAACTTCTTTTATTTAACAATTTGGAAAAAGTTGACATATACCGAGTAGACTTCATTTGAAGTTACTCATTATATATACACCTAATAATTTAATAAATACAGTATACAGTTGAACCTCTGGTTGTGACCACTATTGTATGCGACCACCACTCCTAAGTGACCAGTTTTCCAAAATACCAAAAGTTCAGTTCCAAGTCAAATCACTATAGTTGGAACCTCTTGTAAGCGACCACCTCTCCCATTTTAGCGACCAGTTTTCCAAAATACCAAAAGTTCAGTTCCAAGTCAAATCACTATAGTGGGAACCTCTCTTGTATGCGACCAGTTTTCCAAAATACCAAAAGTTCTCCAAGTCAAATCACTAAGTGGCCACAAAGCCTCTCATAAGTGGCCACAAAGCTTGACATTTTGGGTGGTCGCTTAAGGGGGGTTCGACTGTATATGACTGTGTAGTACTGCTTATGTTTTACAATATTTAGTAAAATATAACCAGCCATATTACACACAAAAATTGTCTAATAATATATTTATTATCCACCTGAGTTCAGGTTTGTCAAATCAGCTACCTAAGTCAACTTATTCATGGTTTACAAAGCTGTTGTTTACTGTACGAAATTAGAGTGATTTTATTTAACCCATGAAATATATATTAGTCTAATACACTTTAGTAGTCACTAATTCCATTTGTGTTTTATTGTTTGGTATTGACTATTAGACATTGACTATATATTTTGTCTCACGGGTTAAATAAAACCACTATAAATAGAGTACAGAATACAAATATGGGGAAATATGGCACAAATCTTTATTTATTATACCATCAATGTATTTATACAAATGTACATATGTAAATAGAAATTTAAAAACACCTTTATAACAATAGGTAGTAGATTTTTTAAATTATTGATATACATGTACATTTATAATATACATTGTACATTCATTTGTAAGATTTCTATTTTTCTGATATTTATTAAAGATCTTTTTAAATATTCAAATGTGGTTGTTCTTTCACCCTAGCATCGGTACACTCGTGCACGTTGGTGACTGTACTTTGACAAGTTACAAGTAAAACAATTGTAACACTATTAAAACAGTATTTAATTTTTACTTACAGAATTTGAACCAGAGTACAAATCCTAAAAGCGTGAAATACTAAATATAATTACAGTTGAACAGCCTGGTTGCGACCACTCTCATAAGCGACCATCTCTCGTAAGCGACCAGTTTTCCAAAATACCAAAAGTTCAGTACCAAGTCAAATCACTATAGTTGGAACCTCTTGTAAGCGACTGCCTCTCGTAAGTGGCCACAAAGCTTGACATTTTGAGTGGTCGCTTAAGGGGGGGGGGAATCGACTGTAGTACTAATCAAGGCTGCTAGTTGATGAAATATCCTTTGTTTCCTATTGTTTCATAGTACTATTAAATAGTAATACTGTATTTAGTTAGTACTGTTTCATGCTTTTAGTAATAATTATATATATATACAATATAACCGGACGTGTTGTATAAGATATAATCATGTTCTACTATAATTGTCAAGATACAGTTGAACCTCTTGTTGCGACCACTCTCGTAAGCGACCACCTCTCGTAAGCGACCATTTTTCCAGAATACCAAAAGTTCAGTTCCAAGTCAAATCACTATACAAATGTAGCTGGAACCTCTCGTATGCGACCACCTCTGACGTAAGCAACCACGCCGAAAAAATCAAAGTTAAAGTATATGCAAATCAAGACATCTTGCATCAGAAATACAAGCTCTGCCACGGTTGTGATTTCTATTGTGTTTTCTTCATGAATTATTCATGAATATAATAAGTGTTTTACTCTAATCCACAAGTTTCAATGTTTTCTCATTTCAACCCTCTTGATTTGGGGGATAATTGTTAATTATTTGAAATTCGTTGAGCAGCAAGACATGAAATCTACTATGCATACGTCCAAAGAAATTAAATAGTCTCATTAGGATTGGATTGAGAAAACATTGAAGCTAGTGAATTTGGGGTCAGCCTATATTATTATTAAACAACATTTAGTGGACATGGATGTTGGGGATAGTTGTGAGAGTTCCATTCTCCATAATAGAATTGAAGGGTCATTTGCCCTTTCCCCTTTTGATAGACAAAGGCGAAATCTTTGGTGTCCTCAACAATCAGTTTGACCTTGTGCTTATTCCTCTTTAACCCTTTCAATCTGCGGTCAAAGAATCCCCCTACCTCCCCTTCAGTCATTCCAGTTAGTAAAGAAAAGAATGATGTCAGTGAACCAATAGTTGTAAAAGTAATCACTTCCCCTTTCTTGTTCCTTGCAGAGTAACAGAGAGGTTCTTTGAACTGATCAGGACACTGCTTGAGTACAAGAGACAAAGAATGGAATACTGCATATGGAATAGAACGGTGGACCTCTGCATAATATGGTCTTCTCAGTGATACCCTTCCTGCCAACCGTCTATAAATAAACTTCAGCCACAGTCTGGCTTCGTGATCTAGAACTGATCCAGTTGTAATAGTAGAGGTCGACAGTATAGTGGCAACTATGGTATTAAAAACACACAATATTGACACATGCAAAATCAACAACCTTTATTTATCATGGTTATTTCGGCTAAGAATAACAAATAAGTGGTTTCATCCTGGGGCTGAAAGTCTGATTCAACCGTACCTAATTAAGAAAAGGAGAATTCACTAATTTCCTGACAAACAGTAAGCTTATAATTAATTATATTGGACGAAATGTAGAAATAATCCGTATAAATTAAAATAGTGTGATAAATTAGTAGTCATTTCAAGCTGGATTAGTTCGCCGTTTAAAGTACTTATAATGCTGGTATAAGGGTTCAAATAAAACTTGAAGACCTATTGTGACCATGAATGAAGCTGTAACTAATTTGAAATGGATTAATTAGCTTATAAAAACGATGAATATCTGAGGAGGTGCAAGTTCCTACAACAAAAAAGGGACACAATATTAATGTGAATCTCACAGCAATGATCAAAACAGCCTTTTGAAATAAATTCCAAATATTTTTGTTATAAGCATATATGCTTAGTTTTAAAATGCGTACCTTTTGTTCGAGTATCGGCCTCAGATGAGCTGTAGTTCTTTAGCCTAGCTGACAAGTGAGCTACTGGCAGCATCAACTCCATCGCTTTCCCTCTGAAAAACTCATCATCAAATCCATCTCCCCCTTCAAACTCCTCAATCCACTTCACCAACGTTTCCTTCTCCCTATCCACTTCCTCTATCACCTCATCGTCACTTCTTTCATCATCACTTTCTCTCCACACCTCGCCCAACACTTCCTGAACCGTTAAACTTGCCGCCATGCCTTAACATGCTTGAGATGATGTATAATGTTGTAAATGAAATGCACCTGCATACTTAGTTAGTCTATTCATTAAAAGCTCTGAGGAAATTCCCTATAGATCTAAACTTAGAGAGAATGACAAATAATTAGCCATTACTAGTACTCAACGTAACCCAGCAGTTCATCTGTTCAACTTTGTACACGTGTCTACTGACGTGTTATGTAATACCTGTCGCATTGTATCAACACGACCATCGCATTTATTACTTATGACCGAAGGTAGAACACCACAAGTATCGCATTGTATCAACACGACCATCGCATTTATTACTTATGACCGAAGGTAGAACACCACAAGTATCGCAATGTATCAACACGACCATCGCATTTATCACTTATGACCGAAGGTAGAACACCACAAGTATCGCATTGTATCAACACGACCATCGCATTTATTACTTATGACCGAAGGTAGAACACCACAAGTATCGCAATGTATCAACACGACCATCGCATTTATTACTTATGACCGAAGGTAGAACACCACAAGTATCGCAATGTATCAACACGACCATCGCATTTATTACTTATGACCGAAGGTAGAACACCACAAGTATCGCAATGTATCAACACGACCATCGCATTTATCACTTATGACCGAAGGTAGAACACCACAAGTATCGCATTGTATCAACACGACCATCGCATTTATTACTTATGACCGAAGGTAGAACACCACAAGTATCACTAACCTCCCCTGAAGCAAACGCTCTCTGACCAAACCTGAACATGCGATAAGTCGCGATAGGTCAAGTTATTACAAAATAAGACAGTACACACGTGACCGGAAATGACGTCGTCCACATTGAACTACTTCTAGCCATACCTCTTGGATGTGAAAGTACACACGTGACCGGAAATGACGTGCATAACATTGAACTACTTCTAGCCATACCTCTTAGATGTGATAGTACACACGTGACCGGAAATGACGTCGTCCACATTGAACTACTTCTAGCCATACCTCTTGGATGTGAAAGTACACACGTGACCGGAAATGACGTGCATAACATTGAACTACTTCTAGCCATACCTCTTAGATGTGATAGTACACACGTGACCGGAAATGACGTCGTCAACATTGAACTACTTCTAGCCATACCTCTTGGATGTGAAAGTACACACGTGACCGGAAATGACGTGCATAACATTGAACTACTTCTAGCCATACCTCTTAGATGTGATAGTACACACGTGACCAAAAATGACGTGCATAACATTGTACTACTTCTAGCCATAAATGTGATAGTACACACGTGACCGGAAATGACGTGCATAGCATTGAACTACTTCTAGCCGTACCTCTTAGATGTGATAGTACACACGTGACCGGAAATGACGTGCATAGCATTGAACTACTTCTAGCCGTACCTCTTAGATGTGATAGTGATGACATTCAGTGACTGTAACGTGATCGTAAAGGACACTTTTCCATCTTTGTCAATATGCAAACCAGACGGCTGTGGATAGGACCATGCGCCATACACCAAACCCTCTGATGCAGGCGTCAACAGCTTGACCCAGGCCCCGACCGTGAAGCCCCGATTTTGCAAATCCATGATGGGTGTGGTCGCATAGTTAGCGCTGTTTCCATCGAGGTACAAGGCTTTGTATCCATCGACACTTTTGATTGCAGCGTTACCATGTAAGCTGAATAGAATATGGATATCGCTTAATATGAATTGAATGTTTTTATTTTGAAAATCGATTACATATGAAGTAAATAGTGGGATGTTTCGGTATTTTGTGATTTGAGCTTCGCATTGGCGAGTTATAAAGGTTTGAAATCGTGATATTGTAATTTGGTGATGTCAGGGTTTTTTTAATTTATTATACAAAAGCGCCCTTGTGCAAATTATTGTCATTTTTTAATCTGGCAAAAAGTTTTCTACAACTTATATAAATGATGTCAAACTTTATGTATTTCAGAAAAGAGTGCTGCTTGGAAAATTATAAATAAGTTATGGAAAAAACCTGACGTCACCGAATTAGCATAACTCGCAAATGCGAAAAAAAAAACTAAAAAAAAGCTAAAAATCAGTGAAACATCCCACAATACTTCATGATAAGCGAAAATACCCTGGGTACCAGTCCTCCTCGGCTCCTCGGGAAAGCGATGCATCAAACTATGCATCAATATTTTGGATTCAATAAATACTCCACTAGTTTCGAGTTGTTTACGCACCGCTGTACTCCTTGACAAAAGACGCGTTTAATTGTTCAGGCTTAGCCTCAATCCAGAGAATAGCCCGTGCAATAAGCCAGTTCACGCTGTCGGCCGCCATTTTGAATTGGGGCAAACTCGGCAAAATTGATAGAAATCTGGATCACTTTGACTTGCCGTAACTCCGCTCGATGATTTCGTTGAATTTTTAAAACTTACCATTTTAGAAAAGATGTGTTCTTTGTTATTGATGTCCTATAATATGATGGGTATTGGAAGGCTACAAATCGAGAAAAAAAGATTTTTGTTTTCAAAATAAAACGTTCGGCACGTGAATATGCAAATTAGCTCGAAATTTTAAGATCCATTCGTGAAAAGAAGATTGACTCGTAAAAGGTAGTTAAAACACCTACATTGGTCTTATTTTCACTCCAACAACTCATATGCATGCCTGCTGATTATCGAAGTTTAAATTTTGAAAATCCAACAAAATCGAGCGGAGTTACGGCAAGTCAAAGTGATCCAGATTTCTATCAATTTTGCCGCGTTTGCCCCAATTCAAAATGGCGGCCGACAGCGTGAACTGGCTTATTAAAAATGGTTTCTATTGTTGAATGTCAACACTTTTTCTATCAAAAAATAAAATAATAATAATAAAATACTGAAACATCCCACAATACTCAAAAAAATAAAACAACAACAAAAAACAAACAAAAAAGGTTTATCACCATTCCAAATAGGCGCAGCCTCCACTATTGAGATCACTCAGTACTTTTTCTTCACAAGTTTTATCTTCTTTACAACTTACAAAACTTACCGCAATGCGACATCTGTTCCATCGAGTTTCCACAGCATTATTAACTTTCTTAAAAATGTAGAATTTCCTGACAAAGAAATAAATAAATAAACCGATAAGAATTAGAATGTCAACAACCTAGCTACACGAATATATCATCGGAGAAATAGGCCAGTGTATTTCACGCGGACAAACATGATAAAATATATAGGTTCTCCGTGTTCTTTTCAGTACGATTACAGTTGCATGATCCTTGACGTCTGAGTCATACATCTATTACGCGACCTAATTTTAGAACCGCCACGCAGCGCTATTTAAAGCAGAATTTTTACGCTCAAAACAGGTCAGTGAACGGCAAAAATACAATTGAAATCAAAACGTCCTTAGATTTTAGGGATCTATTAGTTTTCCAGAAGAAGACGCTCAATGAGCGTAGTCGGGCATTATGACAATGACAGTTGCGTGACGAGGGAGACTATTTGTGTCGGTGAGCATCGATAAAGATCTCCGACTCGTTGAGGTACGTCGGTAGTACGTCTTTAAACGTACTTGAGGTCACTTGAGGTTGCATATCTGGTTGCATATTCATGGTCGCCAAAAACGGGTCGAATAGTTTCCGAACGCCTATCGAACTAAATCCGAAAGTATGATTCGTTCAAACGGATCAAATAGTTTCCGAGCGTATATCGAACTAAATCCGAAGTATTGTTCGCTCAGCGCAGATATATATAGAGCACAATGGTCATCGTTCGAGTCAGTAGGAGAGAAGCAGTTGTCTTGACAAGATCTTTTAAATGTATAGGCAGAGACAGCAGATTGGTCGACCTTTATCACATCATACCGTAGTCTGAATCAACTGGATGTTTAAAAAATACGAAGTTCGGGAAGAATTCTTAAGTACTTTCATTTGACCGACTTTCCTCTGCGATAACGCAAAAACCAAAGACGTTATCAGACCGTCTGACCATGAATATGAACGTCAACTGGACGTTCCAAATACATATATGCTACGGAAGTACGATTCGGAGATTTTTATCTATGTTCACCGACACATATATACATAGTCTCCCTCCTCACGCAACTGTCAGTCATTGTCGGGTTCCTCCTCACGCAACTGACATTGTCCTTGTCATAATGCCCGAGTGTACGCTCATTGAGCGTCTTGTTACTAGAGATATGTGCGAATAAACGAAACATGGAATAAAATCGTTGAATTTTATTAAAATCCAAGAAGACTTACATGGTGTCTTCTTTATGTACTTGGTTAGGCCTTCTGCTGAGTTACAGCGAATTTCGTTAAGGTTTAGCTGCTTTTCCCTGCCACTCATAATATTAGACTAATATTATGAGTGGCAAGGGAAAAGCAGCTAAACCTTTTTTCCATGTTTCGTTTATTCGCACATATCTCTAGTAAATAGCCACAAACTGTGAGCTTGGGCTACCTGTGATGGCAGGTGAATCTGTAAACAGAACAGAAACGAAGCAGATGTGATTCATATTCCGTGAGAAACGTTCCTTTTTGATAGATAAGTGTATTTATAGAAGCATTGACATCTACCCATACTCCTTTTTGGTCTAGTCGCATAGGCTTGAAGTCGATCGCCGACAACGTTTTGTGAATAGATATTTTTCGAGATGCGATGGTCGCTGTCCAAAGTATCGCGGGCGAGCGTGGAAACGAGGCATATTCGGGCAAGAATGTAATCAAACAAACCCTTTTCATCGTATTAAAGAAAATGATAAAAGCTCCATATTTTGTGCGATATTGCCTTTCCACGAAGAATTCAAGTGTCGCACCTGTTTCTTTACGGTGTCAACAATGCATTATTGTAGTGTTTTTGGCTGTGAAAACACCGAACATTAAATTGGTTTAATTGTGTGAACAGGCTGCATTTTACTGAAAACGTTGTAGATAGTACGGTGCACGAGTGAGATTTTTGGTTCAGCCAGTCTTTAAGTTAGTGATTCATTTATAATGGTAAATGAATGTTATCTTGGTGATGTTTCTTTGCAATTTGTTCATCACGATTTTCTTTGCCAAGAGATGGCGGCTAGATATGATCAACAAGTTTTTCCATTGTATAAATAAACCTTTCTATTATTGTACCGCGTTGGTATTCCCAAGTACGAGATATATTCTTTCAAATCAGGCAGTGTACTGTTTAAAAAACGTAGAGTTTACTTGTTAGTTCTGCAGAAAATTGTGTTACCTGGGACATCGATTGTATCTTACGCTCGGTCTTCAGTTCACAGCCAAAAACATTACAAGAATGCCAAGTCATTGCTTTACAGGCGGCTGATACATTGTTGACATCGTAAAGAAACAGGTGCGACACTTGAATTCTTCGTGGAAAGGCAATATCGCACAAAATATGGAACTTTTATCATTTTCTTACGATGAAAAGGATTTGTAGTTACATTCTTGCCCGAATATGCCTTGTTTCCACGCTCGCCCGCGATACTTTGGACAGCGACCATCGCATCTCGAAAAAGATCTATTAGCTGTATATTGACGTGACAACTTACGACGCGTCATTCACTCTCGGGCACTTTGATTGGATGATAATAACATTGACACACCTCCGACCAAAATATAGGTCGGTAAAAAATGGCGCGTTGCAACTGAGAAAAGTACGTTTCCCGAGAGATAGGAAAAAGAGGGAAAACGGATTTGAGAAGTCTATAGCTACAATAGCTTATTCCGATATTGGACGTTCAGCAAACACCGAGTTAAGATAATATGGCCCGATAATATTCATTATCATCCCCAATATTTGTTTCAACCAATCACAATCGAGAATTCTCCCGTATCAAGACACTCTACTGTCCTGATATTCTACGGTATCAGGACACTCTACTGTCCTGATATCATATATCACGGACAGTTGGTTAAAATGTGGTTCTAAATAAGAAACCATTGTATTTTTATATTATGTTTTATTCAAAAGATAAATAAACGTTTTGAACAAAACTGCGAACCATTGAACTTTTCCCGCCACTTCTCAAACTCACGGACGCGTGCCGACAATATGCTAATAAGTTTGTATTTTGAAAAGATCGTCCTCGATGTTCTTAGTGAAATTCTTTCATTTCGGCGAAAAGAGTGGGATGATAAATAAATAATCGGTCAATTTTGGTTCGATTCGGCGAAATATCAGGACTCGTTAGGTCTTGCCATGGGTATCTCGACTACGTCTCGCCAAAATATTTCGCCGATTCCGGAACCAAAATTGCCCGATTATATATAAGCCGCTCGGCTCTTGTCAATGGCATGGGGAAAGACCTTCCATCATGGGCTGTGCCGGCCATCGGCGACTCGTAATCTGGGTAACCTGGGTTAGCTTCATCGAGCAACTTGACGATTTTTGCCGACTTCAAGTTCTTCGTCATCTCCTCTACAATCTTGGCATTATTAAAAATGGACTCTCCTATGGCCTTCGTTAAGGACTGGCTTTTCTGTAAACGATCCAAAGCTGGCTGAACTGATTCAGGAGATGGTTCTTCATTTTTCACAGGGTCTTTGAAGTACAGCTTGTCTTCATCGTTTGACTCGAATTCAAGTGATGCAGGACAGAAGCAAAACCAAAGAAAGAAACGAGCTGTGATTGGAGGATTGGTTTCACCGAGCTCTTCTTGAAGGATATCTATTGCTGGCTGCAACGGCTGAAACGCTCTTCTCATTTTACGCTCCGCCGCGCTCCAATCGAGATAACAGCCTGGTGGGAGTCTGTTGACTGAGAGCAAATTGTCAGTCGAAGATGTCTCCAAGCCATATGTGTTATACTTACTACGACGTACAGTTATGTGAATCGGTACATTATCATGTGCGGAAATTGGGTTGCGAGGTGCAATTTCAATAATCATTTCTTCATTGCGTCTTGGTAATTGAAAAGTTAGACACCATTTGAACAAATCTTGAACATAACCCACGTTGCTTATATTCTTGATCCACGTAAAGAGCTCAGCAGCGACGGGTCCTCTCGACTTCCAAACATTTAGTACATTCGTGTAGGTACATGTAGATTTAGTCACTCTGTACATCGCTGCTAGTCTGATAAACCCTGTAATTGACAGCAATTCTGAAGTACTACTATTAGGCATTTGTTGCTTCAACTTCAAGCCATAAAACTTCATTTTCCTGATCTTCACGTTGACATGCCAGTCTTGAGTGCTCAACGTTGCTTGATGAAATCGTTTACAAGTCAGAGCGAAATCGTAAAACGAACTAACGTCGTCTAAATGCGACACAATCTCAGTCAAACAGTCGTCGTTCAATGATAAAATGGACGTCGAAACCCTGTCAGTCTTGTTCTCCATGTTGTTTTGTTCTGCTTTGATGTTTAGCCTGATTTTCAGACGCTCTCGCTTCCTCCTCAATCCCCGTCTGATTGCCCTTGTAGGAAGTAGTGTTCTTGACGTCACGATCCTCTGTTTCTTCAGGAGCCAATGAAATCACTCGTAAGAAATGAACCGTGAAAGATGAACACTAGTTCCTCTACACATATGGTTGATGTTTTTAGTATCGTTTGTGTTGTTTAATTCTACTCTAATAAAGGTATAATTTTGCCATCTTACTCGCTGTCTTATTTGTGACTGAGCGTTATTTTTTGAAACACTTCCCGTGAAAATTAGCATAGTTAATACACGCTTCGATTATTTTGACCCGTTGAGTTGACCTTGTCTAACACTCGAATGCATTCGCAGTTCCTTTCAAGAAGCCGGTCCCGAGATCCTACGGCTCCATAAGAATATATATCTGAACGTACAACATATTTAACTAGACGCTCTTCTAGCGTGAAGTCGGGCTTCTAAATGAAATGTAACCTATTTGAACTAAATATAGATATCTTATAGTGCGATTTTCAGTGCGATTGAAACAGTTTTTGGTTGCTCGTCGTTGCATGACTCGAGCTCGATAGAACATGCTTTCCTTGCAATTTCAGTACTGCGAACTTTACAGTATATCAGTAAAAACGTTTTAAAATAGCCCGACTTCACGCTACTAGAGCGTCCTGTTTCAATCTAAATTTGGATTTAGACGAGAAAAGACTTATATTTTGGCCCCTTGACCTCCGGTGCTTTCCTTGATTGGTTTGTGCTTTGTAATCTTTCTTGGCCAGACTTCATGTCTCCTTCGGCTTTAGCTCGACGTTAGCACCTGCGTAGCTTTTAATAAAACAAGGCGCATGCGCTGTAGAACCCAATATGCGTTCTGGGGTCAAAGAATACGACGAACGCTCTGCATTTTTAGAGTCGGGGCTTCCACAGGAAGCCCGACTAATTACTCGGGCCAAGGCCTAAGGCCGGGCCGAGTCTATAATTACAGTTGGTATTTTTTTTTGTTCATCGCGGTCATGAATCTGCAATCGAGTGGGACTGGGAACGAGACCACGAGACTTATCAACACGCATCTCAACACGACGACCTCTTTCTTCGCAAACCCACAAGAAAGATTACAAAGCACAAACCAATCAGGGGAAGCACCTGAGGTCAAGGGGCAAAAATCTAAATATATTCTCGTCTATATTTAGATTGAAACAAGACGCTCTAGTAGCGTGAAGTCGGGCTATTAACGTTTTTACTGATATACTGTAAAGTTCCGAAAGTACGTTAGCCTCCTCCACAGGCTAGTCTATAGCTCGGAATACTGAATATTGGTCCACAGGCCGGCCATACCAAACGTTATGACAATGACAATGACAGTTGCGTGACGAGGGAGACTGTTTGTTGGTGATCATAGATAAAGATCTCGAATCAGACGTATTCAGTACGTCTTGAGGTTGCATCGGGTCAGATGGTTCTGATAACTTCCATCGTTTGTTTTTGTTTAAGATATTTAAGCTTACAAAGGCTTCAATAGCACTATACACGTACTGAAGTAATTCTATGCTCAAACGGGTCAAATAGTTCGCTCTTGTTTATGTTGGTGCCCATGCGTCTCTCATTATGAACTTCATTTCAGAACGCAATTGCACCAGGGCACGAGTGAACGCTCAATGAGCGTCTTGTTAGTCGGGCTTCCTGTGGAAGACCCGACTCTAAAAATGAGAAGCGTTCTTTGTCGTCGTCTTCGTTGGCCTCAAATCCAGCGCATGCGCCCTGTGCCGGCCGCTAAGATAATCACCGAATGCTCAAACCACATGGCTTATCAAGACGGATCAAGACGAGACATCGCACATCGTCCTCTCTTCACAAACCTTGTCGAAGGAAGGTTATGTCGTCTTGTGATCGTGAGAAAAAAACATTTGAACGAAGTATGTCTATAATACGCGCTCATCTCACATACAAACTCACACACCGTTAGCGGTAGACCTACTCTAAAAGATGTGGAGCGTTTTCGGACCAGGTCGTTCCGCGGATTCAATATATCAAAAGCAAATGAGAAAACTGTGAACACAAACTACGAACAAAATGACAAAACAATGACTATTGACTTAACAACGAACTCTGAAGCTGAAAAGAACTACTCTGATTGCAAGAAAAGCACGAGCAAGACTGATCTTGACCTGAACTTGAACGTCGCCATATTGGATGAAGCGAAAGATGATCGTCCACGAAGCAACTGGAAAAGTACTTATTCAGCACATGTGGCTCTTACAGTCCTCACAGTAAATATCGTCATTCTTTTGTTTTGTTTCATTGTGTTAAATACTAGTAAAATACGGTTAGATTTTGTTTGTACAATCAGTATTATTATTGTAGAAACGATCGTTTAATTATCTCGTCACGTCCTGTGTATGGAATTTCATGTATTCAGTAGAAGACATGGTAAATACTCTTGATGATTGTGATGTTCTAGAGAAAGTGATGGATCTAAGCAATGTACACAAGTATAATGATGTTATGGTGACAATAAATGTACAACAATTCAGATCGCGTTATGCAAAGTATGTCCATTATAATTATACTCGTGTTGTGTGTGAATGTCATGGCTCTAGTTATTTTTGTAGAAGCGATCGTTTATCTCGTCAAGTAGAAGACATGGTAAATACTCTTGATGATTGTGATATTCTAGAAAAAGCTATTCTTGTGCTGGGAGATTTGATTATTGTACATATCCAATACTTTATGATCATTCTAAACCATAGTGCGTTAATGAATTACCTTGCCTACGTGTTTGATGCATTAGTCTAGGGCGCGCGGGCTCTTGCTCGAGCTTTATTGCCATTGACAATATTTCATTGACAATGGATATATGGTCGAGAGCAAATCAGATTCAGTCAAGATTACCGATCACAGCAACCACTGCTTGCTCCAAGAAGCCCGACTTAACGCTACTAGAGCGTCTAGTTCTATTAAAAAAACTTATTTCTAGTATACAAACAGGAACAAGATGACAGTCAACTAGACTAAACTAGACGTTATAAACTTGTAGCTAAAACAGACAAAAAAGTTTACTCTACACTGTTGCTCAGTTAGTACGAATAAGGAAGTACATCTAATGCCACACACTGTAAACCGTCAATTAACTATGAAACTGCAAATTTAACACTTGAGAGCGAGAATTCTCACATGCAGGACCGTCACTGAAGTATTTGACAGACTGATATAGTCATACTCACGATATATTCTTTGGCTGCATGTTTGTTGCTATCCCAAAGGAATACTGATTTCAAATTAATGCAAAAATTGCTCTGCTATGAGCGAAGCATGCTCGAGAATCCATCGGTGCTCTTCGGCGTGGGCTCGGATGAAACATCGCCCCGCCAGAAGAACCGCTGGAGAACTTACCTGCTAAAACGACTTCTGGGGCGTGAGACAATGCTGGCTTCTGATTGACCCTATTTTTTGCCACAAAAAAATAGGACCAATCAGAGCTCAGCCATATTTTCATTCATTAAAACGGACGCCGTCGGCAAAAGTCAGTGTTGACAGCTGTTGAAAGGACTGTTGAAAGACGGATCCAAGAGATCAAAGTTGTTTACAAGATATTTAAAAATATTTATGCACTTCAGTCATTCCCTGCACGGTTCATAGTCAGACAGATGTTCATAGAAAATCGAAGCGATGTTTTTTCGATAAAAGTTTGATTATCAACTGACATTGCCGGAGTTAGACGACAGAGAAATCCTGAACATGCCTGAACGGCAAAAGACGTGTCCAGATTTTGTTTTAAAGTCTGGAAGTTTTGGCTGGAGACGACAAGTACGTTACCTTGTGCGCCAGAGTCTTCTTTTGACCTCCTTCCCGAGAGAGGGAGAGCGAGGTCAAAAGAAGACTTACCTTTCAAGCTGTCAAACCGTAATGAGATTATGTCTCCGTCCAGGTTGATGCGCTCGAGTGCGTATCACGCCCCAGAAGCCGTTCTAGCAGACAAGTTCTCCAGCGGTTCTCTGGCGGGGCGATTTCCGAGCCCACGCCGAAGAGCACCGATGGATTCTCGAGCATGTGAGCGAAGATGAAAGCATGCACACCATAAATCCGAAGGGCTTGAGAGGACGTTTTGGCTTGCAACGCTAGAAATCACCGGTAATTGTTGTGGAAATGAAGAGCAGCAAACTTAAAGATTCCTCAAACCAGTTAGAACGAACGAAATTGAAACAAGAGAGAAATAATAGACACCAAAGAAACCCCAAGAAAGCACACTGATGTGGACATTTAAGTTATTGAAAGATTTGGCTAACTATCCTATGTGCATGGCTGGAGACCATGGATGATGAATAACGAAACACGAGAATTAAACTCGTTTACGATTGCAATTTGAATCGGTAAGCGTGACTCGCTACGTTTCTTTACTGTTTAGTATTAATATTTTTGATCTGTATTTCTGTATGATTATATCAGTATTCATGTTTAAAGTGTATATGACACGAAAATTTTTCTTTTGAAAATCGATTACATATGAACTGAATAGTGGGATGGTTCAGTATTTTGTGATTTGAGCTTCGCATTTGCGAGTTATGCTAATTCGGTGACGTCAGATTGTTTTTTTGCCATAACTTACTTCTATTATTTCAAGTAGCATTCTCTTCTGAAATAGAAAAACAAGTTTAACATCATTTATAGAGCTTAACAAAGGCCTCTGGAACCAGGGTAAAGTTGTAGAAAACTTTTTGCCAGATTAAAAATGTCAATAATTTGCACAATGACGCTTTTGTATAATAAATTAAAAACAATCTGACGTCACCAAATTACAATATCACGATTTCAAACCTTTATAACTCGCAAATGCGAAGCTCAAATCATAAAATACTGTACCATCCCACTATTCACTTCATATGTAATCGATTTTCAAAATAAAAAAATTCGTGTCATATACAAGACATCCAAGTAACTGTCCGATTTATTGGATTATGAGTTTAATATTTGTATTTGAAGATTGTGTTAGACCATTTTTCGGTATAGTTTAGCCGATGTTATTAGTATTCTCTAAGTTAGTCCTTATAAGGATGTAACAAAAGAAAACCAAAAGCCTTACTATCATAGCTGGAAAGAGCTCGTTGATATTAGTAAAAATGTGAAGTTTGGAATAGCCTGTGGACAGGCTCTCCAAGGGGAAGGGGAGGGGGAAGGAAAGGGAGGGGAGCTAAGTTTGGAAAAGATCGCTTCAGAAATTGTGAAGATGTGAATTTTCAAAAATCGAAATTTTATATGAAAACCTTTGGAAATTTACGCTGGTAGGCAACTCTTGCCTACCAACAAAGGTTTTCATACAAAATTTCGATTTTTGAAAATTCATATCTTCGTAATTTGTGAAGCGATCTTTTCCAAACTTCACATTTTTTACTCATTTCAACGAGCTCTTTCCAGCTATGATAATCTTTTCTTTTTGTCCTATGCCTCCTATAAGTTTTGAAATTACGTGATAAACCTTGATGTACCGATTTAGTTACTTTATGAGATATAGAGCGCACAAATGCTGGGCGCTGATTGGTCCAGTGAGTATGATCGACTATGTTTTAAGTATAAATAGGGTGCCAGTTCAGCTAGCTAGAAAAAAGAGAGAGAAGAAGCTAGCTGGAAGAAAAAATGGATGAGAGCAAAAAGCTAGTCCCCCAAACAAAGAACAGACTTCTTCGTAGATCCCAATATTTTGCTGGGTTTCAATCAGCTGTTAAAAGTCCTTGAATCTCATTTTTATGTCTTCAAATGACGGGCAAACACTGCCCTCCATGTGCTATCAAGCAGAGAGTATTAGTATTGAAAAGGTGCAATTCAGTTGATGAAAATTCCTCACGAGACCGGAAGTGACGTCTAATGAAATCAAGCAATTGGTGGAGAACCCAAACTAATGAACTAATTTACATATTTATATTAATTACTAACTAAATATAATTAGACGCTCTTGTAGCGTTAAGTCGTGCTTCTTAAAGCAAGCAGTGGTTGCTGCGATCGGTAATCTCGACTGAATCTGATTTGCTCTCGAATATATCCATTGTCAATGAGCAAGAGCCCGCGCGCCGTAGACTATAAATGCATCAAACCACAGGAAGCCCAAGCTGTGGTTTTGTGGAGAATATCGTAAAAATATTTTCTCCTGTAAATACTGTAATACAGGAGAAAATATTTTTACGATATTCTCCACAAAACCACAGCTTGGGCTTCCTGTGATCAAACACGTAGGCAAGGTAATTCATTAACGCACTATGGTTTAGAATGATCATAAAGTATTGTATATGTACAATAATCAAATCTCCCAGCACAAGAATAGCTTTTTCTAGAATATCACAATCATCAAGAGTATTTACCATGTCTTCTACTGAATACATGAAATTCCATACACAGGACGTGACGAGATAACGATCGCTTCTACAATACTAATGAAATGTAACCTATTTGAACTAAATATAGATATCTTATAGTGCGATTAAAACGAGCTCGATAGAACTTGCTTTCCTTGCAATTTCAGTACTGCGATTTCACAAACTCAGCGAATCATGAATGACAATGACATAGTTTATTTGTTACCATAAATATATCCATACAAATACAAATACCGTATACATAAACTATTATCGGTCGGCTGAAAACCTTACAACTGTTCTCTTCTCTTCACCGCCGGCTGCGTGTATCAACTCACTTCGTTCTAAGTTCTGAAGATCTCTAAACCCTTTGCAGTACTAGTACTGGATTGATAAATCCATATCTCTATGAATTATTGTGGTTATTTTGAAAACAAGACGACATAAATTGTGAATTCAGACTCGACCAGTCTCGTATTGATAAATCATGTTGTTAGAGCCTTCGGTGATTATCTTAGCGGCCGACACAGGGCGCATGCGCTGTAGAACCCAATTAGTGATTTGGGGTCAACGACGACGACGAACGCTTCTCATTTTTAGAGTCGGGTCTTCCACAGGAAGCCCGACTAATTAGTTTTGGTAAATAGTATTGGGGTGATTATTATTAGGGGTCGAGGTGAAACTGTCGAATCAAGTAATGACCACCATACACATATACTACTATATATATAAACAACAGTAATGAGAGTTCAATAGCTATAGTAGTTGCGATGACTTTTATGTAAAAAAAATAGTACTATTTGATCAAAAAAATTTTTTATGGGGGTACTATTTGATAATGGGTTCTATGAAATCCAGGTGTAGGAACTCATTTAGTAAGGCCTTAGAAACGTTAGTATTTAGTGTCGAGTCTAGCGAGTTCCAGGTTCGGCAGTTGTATAAAAAGAGGGATATTAATAATCATAATTGATATTTTCGCTATCAAATAACTCATACCCGGGGGGGGGGGGGGGGGGGGGGGGGAGTACTCCCCTTGTCCAAGTGGTAGGGGTGATCGGCGGTCCTTTTAGGGTTGAAAATATTTCCTGTGTGTACCTTTTAGGGTTCCGACTCAAAGGTCAGTTACGTAACATCACTCCGTACCTTTTAGGGTCAATTATTATTTATTTTCTTTATTGAACAAACATGAAAGAACAGAAGAAAGATGTTGTCCAGTCACTGATTAATATCAACACAATCACCGTTTCGCCATATATGGTCGTACCTTTTAGGGGTCGAAATCAACATGGCTTCAACAGCTCTTTTAATTTATGCATACCTTTTAGGGGTCGTTTTCAAAACCGACCGCCGATCACCCCTACCACTTGGACAAAGGGAGTACCACCCCCCCCCCCCCCCCCCCCCCCTCCCCCGGGAACTCCTTGATGCGCGCGGCACGTGCTTCTAGCCTCGCCCCAGGTTACTCGCTTTTCAAACAACTGGAAATGAGACGAATTAAACACGTGTCCGTCGAATGAACCAAGACACTGCTCTGAGCTGCAACCATTTCTTGCCTAAAGTCAATGAAGTTGCTATTAGTTCTGCACAACGCTGTCTTAAAAACGATGGTAAAAGCAAGGGGGTGGTGGTAGGGGGAGGGAGGGGGGGGGGGGGGGGGGGGGGTGGTGCGAGGGGGCAGGTTGGGTGCCGGTGGGGCCGAAAGCGGCCGAAAGGAAATCATAGAATATGTGATGAAAAGAGTTCCTTTCGTCATAATGATCTGTTCGGCAGATTTTATCACGTCACACTGATAGCTCAGTCGTTTCCTGGTGCGATTGAGCACTGGGATGCATTGTAGCATGAAAGACGCGTACTTATGGGTCTCCACCTTCCATTCGGTAAGGGATTTAAGCTGTGAAGAACGAAGAGACAACATAATACCGGCCAGCTCAGAATTTGTATAAACGGCTGGTTACTGACGGTTGAGAGTACTAGCAAAATCGAAAAAACATATTTAGATTTTGGGGAACTACTTTACGTGAGTTTTAATTTGACAGCTGAACTTGCCCCTTGACCTCCGCGGTGCTTCCTGATTGGTTTGTGATTTGTAATCTCTCTCCGGTGGTCAGACTCGTTGTCTCCTTCTCCACATTCTCGACAGGGACCCAAAAAAAATGCCTGGACACGAGTAATTAAATAGCAGTAGACTGCGGTTGAATTATGGTACGTGACGTAGTTATCCATATACGCCTTCTTGGTGCAGAAAATAAACAAACAAATAATAATACCCATGCCCCCTTGCGGAATTGTCGCGTGGGCTTGGGAGCGATGTCAACGTCGGTATATTTACTTTCTTCAACATTATCTCTCTCTGGTCATTTATTTATTTATTTGCTTTGTTTGGAAAAGATGGGTGAGGGAATGCTTGTGGGATAACTGTATCTTGAAAGACGAGTAGGAGACTGGTGTCAACAACATGAAAACGAGGGCAGATTGGTCAGATCTCATTTTGATGTTAACTCGGCACCAGAAACTCCGTTTTCAATACGTGCGAATCACGTGATTACCGTAAGTTCGTCGTACTCGTACCCAGTCCTCGAGACCGCATCGAGCTCGGATCAGCTGACTTGGACGACTTGTTCAAATCGCACATATCTTTCCCACGCGCATCTTTGTAGGAGTTAATGGAACGGCATCCGTGCACGTCATCGCACGTCATCATACAGTCCAAGCGATTGGCTGGAATTGTCTTGATCACGTGACCAGACAGAGCCTCGTTGTAGTGTCGTGTAAAAATAGATCCAGCTTGGAACTGGGCTTCGACCCACGACAGATGAGCGAAGATCACAATTACACCCAGAATAGTCATTACCTTGGAAAGAAATGAAGATATTGTTAGCCCTGAAACTCGTGACACTTATTTTCAATCTCTTTTGCTTTTGTCTTAAAATTGTTTTGGAAATTTGAGGCACATTTAAGTTGTCAAGTTGTTACACCGAGGCTGGAGCTTGACCGAAGTAACCGAGGTAAATTAACCCCAAATACTAGTTTTGAACATTAATCGTCAGTGTGCACGCGCCGGCCGTGTTGAGACGCGCGCGCTCTCGCTACCACAGGAAACCCATCAAAAAAAGACACGCGCATACAAATATTTTGTTTTATCATTCGACTCATTTCTATCCGCAGTTCTGATTGGCTGAAAGACCTGCAAATAACTGCGTACAAATAACGGTCTGAGCATGCGCAATAAAGATTAAGCAGTGTTCGCTGCAAATAACGGTTTGAGCATGCGCACTTAATTGATCATTCACTGTAAACATGGCAGCTCGTTTTACAATATTTTTTCTTGATGTTTATATTCAATAAATTCCTTATTGATAGAAATGATTCGAATGATAAAACAATTATTGAACTCGGTTATCGCAAAATATCGTGATTTTGTCATGACATCGGCAAATAATTAATCTGCTCGCCACTGACAAATCACGATATTTTGCTCAACCTCGTCCAATAATTGCTTAATGTATTATAATTAAGTAGTCTCAAGGGTTGGGCTGCCTATGCCTATGCTAACTATCACTGTAGCTCGTCGCCCTTTAGTTATCATTATTGTGTAGAGTGGTTTTCATAAACCCGTGAAATAAAAACTAATATAGTTGATGTGTAATAGTCAAATGGCAACAAAATAAGAACACTCATTCATATTTTTTATTCATATATATATATATATATTTTCAATATTCACCCATGGAGCAGGTGTTGTATAATAGGACACGAAGTCCACTGATATACCGGGAATGTGTAAACATCACTTATTTTCTTCTAATATATCACGAACATCAATTGTAGATTAGTATCGCATCGAGTCAGGCTAAAAATAATAACTTTTCAGCAATGTTTACCATGACTTGATGCGATACTCACGATATATAATTAGAAAATAAGTGATATTTCACAGTTTGCATCTCATTAGATCGATATTTGTGTCAATGTATATTAAATACGGCCCTCTATATATTTAACCGCGAAATTAGGGCTAACAGTCCGTTCATTACCATTTCTGATAATATTTTGTAAACACAGATCTAGCTCGTTGAAATTAGTAAAAATGTGAAGTTTGGAAAAGATCGCTTCACAAATTGCGAAGATATGAATTTTCCAACTTTTTTTTCCGAACTTTCTATTACCTCATAGCCTCAGGCTCTCAAATGGAGCATTGAGTACACTTAGTGATCCCTGGCTCCGAAATGATCCCTGGACCCGAAATGATCCCCAAAGTGTCTAGATTGGCTCCGAAATGATACCGGACCCGAAATGATCCCCAGACTGGCTCTGAAATGATCCCCAGTGAAATTCGGGAATGGTCCTAATCAGTCCCGTTCCTTTCCTATTCTCTTTTTCTTTCTTCCTCAATAATAATAATAATAATAATAACGATAACAATAATAATCATCATCATCATCATCATCATCATCATCATCATCATCATCATAATAATAATAATAATAATAATAACTCACAATAGATTTTCAGTGAGGTGTGTTAGGTATTACTTACATATTTTCTTTCTTCCTCTCTTTCTCTCTCTCTTCCTTTCTCTCTTTCTTTCTTAGTTTCTTTCTTTTTTTCTTTCTCTCTTTCTCTAATTCCTTCCTTCTTTGTCACTACGCTGTTATGCTAGTTTCGTAGTCTAGGGCAGCCGGTGTGCTGGTAAGGTAGTTTCGTCTACTGGACATTTCAGTGTGGCGGAAGACTGCGAAAATGTCAAGTCAAATGATGGTACGATGTTTTGCTTTTCTATCTTTTATACTGGTGTTTTTGTGTCATGTTTCGGAAGCGGGTTCAGATGACAAGAAAGTGAAGGTAAGCTGATCGATCAAAACCAATTTCTCATGCATGGCCAGGCTCTAGGCTACTAATTTAGCCTATTTACAGACAGCATTAAACCGTGCACCATAAATAGTACTGTACTGTACTTTTCTATTTCTATTGTTTAATTAGTGCTATTATCAGCTATTTACTGCAAAAAACGTTGCACGGTTTTGGTGTCCGTGTACTCTATTTAAAATTAATATTTTCAGTCAGTCCAAATTAAACCCATCTATAAAGACCATCTAATTTTATATTTTATATTTAAATTTTGACTGTTGAATTACGTCAAGTAGCAATAAAGTAGATGCGGCAGGCATTAGGCATTCCCTCCGCTGATGGATTATTATTATTAGCAGTTAAAGGAGCTCTGTCACTTTGTTTACTCCCGGTTCACTACTAAATTTAACCACCTATATTTTTCAATGTTGTCGTTTGTATATCAATGTCAATCTTCTCCACCCTCAATCACCTTCGTTCCTTTTTGGTTTAGTATTATCCCTCTGTGTTTACTTAGCAAACTGTTATTTTATGACTTCCTTTAATTTAATTTTGTACGTCACAAAAAGATTGTGACAAAGCTCCTTTAAGTATCATTACAATTCAGTTAAATACAGTTGATAAAAAGCAATATACATGTATTAATCTCGTTGAGTTGTTTAATAAAATAAATAAACGCTATAATATTTTTTATTGTGAATTTGTTGACCAAGGAATGAATCCAAGGGACTGATCAACCATTCCTGAAGTTCACTGGGGATCATTTCGGATCCAGTCTGGGGATCATTTCGGGTCCGGTATCAATTCGGAGCCATTATGATGATGATACGATGATGACGATGATGATGATGATTATTGCTATCGTTATTATTATTATTATGATGATGATGATGATGATGATGATGATTGTTATTATTATTATTATGATGATGATGATGATGATTGTTATCGTTATTATTATGATGATGATGATGATTATTGTTATCGTTATTATTATTATGATGATGATGATGATTATTGTTATCGTTATTATGATGATGATGATGATGATGATGATTGCTATCGTTATTATTATTATGATGATGATGATTATTATTATTGTTATCGTTATTATTATTATGATGATGATGATGATGATTATTATTATTGCTATCGTTATTATTATGATGATGATGATGATTATTATTGCTATCGTTATTATTATTATGATGATGATGATGATGATGATGATTATTGTTATTGTTATCGTTATTATTATTATTATGATGATGATTTATTGTTATCGTTATTATTATTATTATTATTATGATGATGATGATGATGATGATGATGATTGTTATCGTTATTATTATTATTATTTTATTGAGGAAGAAAGAAAAAGAGAATAGGAAAGGAACGGGACTGATTAGGACCATTCCCGAATTTCACTGGGGATCATTTCAGAGCCAGTCTGGGGATCATTTCGGGTCCGGTATCATTTCGGAGCCAATCTAGACACTTTGGGGATCATTTCGGGTCCAGGGATCATTTCGGAGCCAGGGATCATTTCGGGTCCTGTACAGATCACTAAGTGTACTCAATGCTCCATTTGAGAGGCTATGAGGTAATAGAAAGTTCGGGAAAGTTAGAAAAAAACTTGAGGTGTTCACGGTTCGAGTGTCTACACTGGCTCCTGCCATCAGCCTATTTAATAATAATAATAAAAATAATAAAGGTTTAATGCAGTGTATCCACAAAATTAATAGGTTCGACTGAATTAAGTTCATGGTTCGGTTCGACGTTTGCCGTAGGCCTTAGACACTCACTCTTTTGTTTTCTTTTGTTCATTTGCGTCTAATAAACATTGACAGCTAATTAGTAGTGTCCAGGTTTATTGGAATCACTCTAAACCTGGGCACTACTAATTAGCTGTCAGTGTTTATTAGATGCAAAGAAACAAAAGAAAACAAAAGAGTGAGTGTCTAATAGTGTGTATTTATCTCCTAAAACACGAATGATGGCCCAGCTGTTAAGGCAGATCTTTAAAGAACACATTAAGACAACACTAAAACTGCAAAACCATATTGAGTACCTTTTGTCCCCATTGGCCCATTTAAAAAAAGGTGATTTATGACGTAACATGTCACGTGACACATCCCATATCACCAAAATACCACCAAAATATTAAGTTCGACGAAATATGCCATATGGCATAAAATCGTTTCATTTGCTTAATTGTCCGATACTCTAATAAGACAATTTCAAGTGAATAGCAGCTACTCCTGTGAGAACTTTCGGTCCTTATTTCGGGCGTGAGAGGCACTATTTTGGATCCGTATTGGGCGTTCCCGATCGCGCGATTCATTGCGGCCCTTGTGAATAGTTTCGCAGCTGGGACCATCAGAGTAAGGGAGATGCATTATATACTTTCGCAATTGTACGCCGAAATATGCCGTGACAATGGCAATGAGTACGAGCCTGACTCGCTAAAAGTGATGTAGGCAGCATTAGAGCGGCATTTAAAAGGAAAGATTTATGGAAAGTCCATCTTGAACTGGGACGTCGAATTCCAAAATTCGAGAGAAGTCCTAGAAGGAAAAGCTCGAAAACTGAGACAACAAGGAATGGGAAAGCGACCTAAGTCCAAAAGTTTAACAAAACACGAAGAAGAAATTCGTCGATTCAAGCGCGACTAATAAATTCCAACTGCATGATTGGGATTCAGATTGACTTTCTCATTGACAAAACTTAGCTCTTGTCAGCTAGTAAGCTATTTTCCATGCATTTTAGCAATCATGTAAGTCTTTTCTTCGCTGAATTAGTGAATAATCTTGTCAAGACTTTTGAACTTTGACAATTTGTGAATACATTATTTCGCTTAGCAGTCGAATGGCTTCCAAGATTTACGCGCTTGAATTTCGCAATTCGCCCTCAATGTTATAAACAAGTAATCGCATGGTTCCTCGTAAAATTAAGAATTATTATTATTATTATTATTATTAACTCGTGAAATTAATCCTTAATTTTACTCTGGAGCATCATGCGATTACCATCATTGTCTATTCATTTTATTACTGGCTTCACAGCAGTAGCTATACATGCAGTCCTTAGACTGCCTATTTTTTGTGTTGGTCGCACAAATCATGTACTATTTCGCCAGGAATGATCGATAGAACGGCAATCGTTTGCTCTCTTTCTTGTCGCTCGCGCGCAATCAAAACATGGACAAAAAACATAAAATGTCTACATATATACAAACAACTGAATGAAACAGTGAAGCTTGATATAGGGCCTGGCAGGAAAAAGGAAAATAACAAGGCTTGCTACGAAAATGAACATATAAAAACTGACTGGATGAAAACCACACTGCCGTTGAATTTTAATTGTGTTACTGCAGATGGCCCTAGCTGGTTGAGTCAGTACAACAGTTGGAGGATTTAGAATGTTCTCCACAGTCCCTTCTCTGGGTACAGATGGTGTTTGGCTCATTATATAAGAAAGCGGTGTTCTTATAATTCGGTTTTTTTTTATGTCAATAGCGAAAAGCCGGCAATCCAAAGGCGCGGGATGCGAATGTCACGTGATGTATATCAAATTTCCACTGTCATGGGTCGGGACAGTTCTCGACTTGTGAGTCATTTTTAAAAGCAATTTTGATCTTTATTTGAGCTGATTATCATTACGTGAAGACGCAGTGAGTTAGACTTTGAAACAAACTGTCGATTGAAACTCTTTTTCAACTGAAACTCTGTCGAAAATATCCAGCATTTCGAAGATGAACTCGAAGATGAAAAACACTTCACCAATGTGTACAAGATGCCGAAATCATGGCCTGCCGTTTGTGCGTTTGAAAGGACACAGTAAAGTATGTCCACATAAAGGCTGTATGTGTGAAGATTGCTTTTTAATCATCCAAAGAGGAGGACTAAATCGCGAGAAGTCGAAGTTAATGGAACAGAAAATCTCACCCAAACGAGCAGGAAGACCGCCATCACATTCACAGAAACACAAAGGCAAAAGGAAGATGTCGATTGACGTGGATTCTAGAGAAGGAATTAATGATCGGAGCGGTACTTCAGGTAACACTATTGTTTGTAATGCAATTGAAGCGAGAGTGCAAATACTTGATCAATCTTGAAGTTGAGTTTCACGGTAAACTCTTATAGTTTTAGCACGATGAAGATGGCTGCTACAAGAAGCTATATTTTGTCCACTTGTCCTAATAATAAATAAATCACATGTAGAGTTTAGTCGACATCGTGGGATCGATCTTCTGTGATTTTTCTTTCCGTTTATTGATAAATTTTTCTTTTACCGTAATCAGTTTTGCATTCGCTTTTCTTTCTGATATCACCACGTGCAGACGACTGTAACAAACGGAACAAGTCGTCAAGTGCAGCCAAATTATTTTTCTGTTGTTAGTCGTTTTGATCGACTATTTTTTCTATCTTATTTTCTTCCTTTCTTAATTTATTATTTATTCACTTATTCATTTCTTTGTGTATTTCTTTATTTTATTCTTTGTTTATTTCATGTTTTGTTCATTCATTACAGAAGCTCTTGGATATAAAACAAAATGCAAAAGGAAAAGCAAGCCCAGAAAGCTTGCTCCTTCGTTATCCCGTGAATACGAAATGCCACTCCTCCCTCAGCATCAACCGGCAGTATTTCATCCGAGTGAAGCCTCCATGGCTGGCCCTTTTTCTACCTATCGTCCTGCTATCGACCATTATGGGTACCCTGTGTCTCCAGAAAGCTTCCCAGCTGCATACCAAAGATTCCTACAACCAAGACATATCTGTAGTTCCTTTGAAAACAATCCAATCTATCCAACCAAGCTCCCCCTTGTAGCATCCCTCGCTCCTATGTTTGACAACAGTGAATCAGGTAGATTAGAAGAACTGCAAGTATCCCCATCCTTGTGTGACCAACCCTTTTCAAATGGTAACGCAATCGGTGACAACTTTTTGGCGACGTCACGCTTGCACGACACTACTGAAAGACCATTACATTTTGGAAGTGAACGCAGGCCATTTGTACTGAGGCAACAACCAATATATACCACATCTACCATCACCACTTATACGCCTCAGGTAATTTCATTACATGTACATCAGGAATGAAAGAGAACGTACTCATATTTATTACTTTTTATACATTTTTCATTTTTATGAAAGTGTGTATTTTTTTAAGGTGATTCCCTTGAAATAGAAGCAAATCCTAGAATTTTCTATAACTTGGCATGGTGATACATTACGGTATTGAGTTTCAAAAAATGCACTAAAAACAGGGGGTCACCGCGCTCATTTTTGCGCTACACTGCTTTGAAATTATGGTATTTTAGGTCTTTCAGTCGAGTCTCGCGTGACATCGGGATCGGGTAAATAATTTTCCACAACTTAAAAGACAAACTATTAATAATGAACTAAAGTGGTTGCTATAGCTTTTGTATCTCTAGCCTACCGTCTGATAGTAAGAAAATGCTCGAATTTTGCATAGTTGTCGAAAAATAGAACAAAAAACACCGATGTTCGAAGCACCGAGAGGGTCTAAAAATCGATACTCCGTATGCTTTTATTCAATTTTTTTAATGTTTGAAATCCTAACTTTTTTTAATACTTTGCTATATACTAGAGAACTATAGTGTGATGAAAGTTATTGAATAAAAAATGGGGGTCACCGTGCTCGTTTTCGATTTATTTTGAGAAAACTTCAGTTACACTTGAAATATTTAACGATTTCCAATGGTCTCCAATGTGCGCGAGCTCGATGGCGTAAGTAGCGCGCGCTCGTCAACTAAAATTTTATTCAGAATCGTGCGCAGTAGAGCGTGCGCAATGCAATTCAAGGGAATCACCTTAAGTGCGTAATGATAATGCACTAAGAGGTCACGTGACTTCACGCCCTTTTAAATTGGACAGCACATTTTCCTATACGAATCCTAATAAAATTTGCGATTTCATTTTTAATGTCATATCCCCTGTGTCAGACATTATGAGCTGAAACTCCGTCTTTTTACTAATATCGAGCTGCTCTTTTCATTTCTGGAGTTCATTTTACACTGCTGTTCGATTTAAGGGGGTTGGGGTCACGTGACCTCTTAGTGAAAGTCCCCTATTCAAAGATACTTTACAGCGATATAAGAAAGAACAATAATAAAATATAGATACCGGTATATAATAATAGATAAAATACAGATACATAAATCTACTTTAAATACTGATACACTTTACATTCTATTTATTGTAGATTGCCAGTACTAATCAACCCATCCAATGGAAGGACACACCCTTCAATGGTACTCAGCTAGCTGGGACACTGTAGCCAGCTACAAATGTTATCCTACAGAGTGCAAGTACTAGACATTACTATCCTTACCCCCACCCCACCCCACCCCACCCCACCCAACCCTCCCTGTAGTACGGTGTCTCCTACGCACTTCTGGGTACACGCAAAGTTTTTAAATGCGTTTATTACTCATGTTTAAGTTTACACTTGTTAAAAAGTGAGGGTGTTCGTACCCCACCCCCTGAAGCACACTCTCAACCCGACACACACCCATCCCCACTCCCACCTGTAGTACGGTGTTTCATATGCACTTGTGGATACATGCAAAGTTTTTAAATGCGTTTATTACTCATGTTTAAGTTTACACTTGTTAAAAAGTGAGGGTGTTCGTACCCCACCCCCTGAAGCACACTCTCAACCCGACACACACCCATCCCCACTCCCACCTGTAGTACGGTGTTTCATATGCACTTGTGGATACATGCAAAGTTTTTAAATGCGTTTATTACTCATGTTTAAGTTTACACTTGTTAAAAAGTGAGGGTGTTCGTACCCCACCCCCTGAAGCACACTCTCAACCCGACACACACCCATCCCCACTCCCACCTGTAGTACGGTGTTTCATATGCACTTGTGGATACATGCAAAGTTTTTAAATGCGTTTATTACTCATGTTTAAGTTTACACTTGTTAAAAAGTGAGGGTGTTCGTACCCCACCCCCTGAAGCACACTCTCAACCCGACACACACCCATCCCCACTCCCACCTGTAGTACGGTGTTTCATATGCACTTGTGGATACATGCAAAGTTTTTAAATGCGTTTATTACTCATGTTTAAGTTTACACTTGTTAAAAAGTGAGGGTGTTCGTACCCCACCCCCTGAAGCACACTCTCAACCCGACACACACCCATCCCCACTCCCACCTGTAGTACGGTGTTTCATATGCACTTGTGGATACATGCAAAGTTTTTAAATGCGTTTATTACTCATGTTTAAGTTTACACTTGTTAAAAAGTGAGGGTGTTCGTACCCCACCCCCTGAAGCACACTCTCAACCCGACACACACCCATCCCCACTCCCACCTGTAGTACGGTGTTTCATATGCACTTGTGGATACATGCAAAGTTTTTAAATGCGTTTATTACTCATGTTTAAGTTTACACTTGTTAAAAAGTGAGGGTGTTTGTATCCCTACCCCCCACCCCCTGACACACACACACCAAACCCACCCCCAACATGCACTCCTCCCACCAACACACCCACACGGGTACCTTAGCGTTTAACAAGTACGTTCCAGTTAATATCGTTGTAAGTTAAGGTATTGCTTTTTAACATCATAGTATAGTCGCATAGTATCCATGGATGTAAGCAAACAAGATGCTCTATACTTTGTAATATTGCGTTATTTCTTTTGTAGTTGCAATAGGTTTGCATGTTGTAAGTTACAAAATAAATGCTGTTCAAATAATTGACATCAGTGATACTAATTAATATTTTGAATGTATCTTTTTTGATGGGTTTCCTGTGGTAGAGAGCACGCGTGCAATGCGTATTATGTCGGGCTCCCTGTGCCGAGTAACGTCCTATGCTGGGCTCCCTGTGTGCGTCCCACAAGACGTGCCCGCGGAGAGTGCATGTATACTAGTTTCTCCCATCGTTATTTCTTTCATCGTTGCAATAGAAGCCACGTATTAGGTTTGCATGCTGTAAGTTACAAAATAAATTCAACTAATGTTCAAATATTTTACATCATTGATACTAATTAAGATTGTGAATGTATCTTTTTACGTGTTTTATGACGAGCCCGGCATGCCAATCAGTTTCACAGTGTCGTCTTGGATATATAGCTAATTGCATAATCGTTGTCGGGTCGAAAATCATGAAAGCTATGACCAAAAGGAATTCTGGGAAATTAAAACTCTCAAATAACACCGTCAAATGATCGACCTTTTTATCCAGACTTGTAGAATCTTAGTTAAATAGCTCATACCTTCAAAACTACGAGAACATTGAATATATCTGCATGTAATGCGGGTCATGAAATGATTTCCCATCCATCCTTGCGGTCTCAGCTTCTATGATTTATGATTTTCAACCCGACAACGATTATGCAATTAGCTATATTCCCAATGCACAATCCCAGAACCTAACCCTTAAAACATATTACTCTCTAGTTCAGTGAGTTTTTCCAGCCCAACTTATTGACAAATCATCCGCTGCTATATATGCATATTATTATATTTGCTTCTCGAAGATCCTTCATCCGCCATAAATACAGCAGAGGATTAATGACAGAATCAGAAAACGGCAATAACTGGCAATGAATTCGCTTGCTTTCCAAAAAAGGTATCCGTAGTGTTTCTTCGCTTCTTGTGTGACAGCGATGTTTGAAGTAATTTGAACCGCGGAGTCTTCGCTGGGATCATTTGGCGAGACTGAAGAAGTCAGTTTTCTCAAGCATTCAAAAACTCATGCATAATTAATGATCAATTCGTCCAATCAGAAGGACGAAATCCATCACGTGCATGTACCTTTATACCCAGTAATGCACTGCTTATTAGTATTCCATGCTTTATATAAAGAATTCTAATGAGGATGGCTTTATATATGTACGGTGGTGGGCAAGCTGTTGCCCACCACCATACGTTTCTTAAGAAAAAAGCCAACTTCGGTCGCTCATAACTTTCGCTCTATTCATCGAAATTACTTCAAAATTTCAATTTTTGCTAATTTTGGTATGCTCTTTTCAAATATTATATTTTTGTTCTTGTTGGATTAAAATTTAAAATGTCACGCAACAAAATGTCACACCTGCAAACTCCCCATTGGTGTCGTATCATTGACCTCCCTGTTCCCTTTACGGGACGACATATATGTTGTCCGGAAAGATGTTCCTTGGTCACACTTTCGGAACGTCGTTCAAATGTGGGATCTTTTAGAGAGTATCAGTATCGGTGTGCATGTGTGAGGCGTTAGAAGCAACACGATACTGCTATGTTTGTGTTTTCCTTGCTGTTTTTTACTGAAATCATCCGAAAATGTATTATTTTGGAAGATCGTTTTTGAAGCTGTCCAATAAACTCGCAGATTGTGTTTTATCGGGTCTAAAATAAACCCGATAAAACACTCCTGCTCGTTTATTACACAGTACATATAAGGCCATTCCATAGCTACCCACGATTATGATCAGTAATACCAATACAATCCTAGCTTCCCGAAATGAACATGCATGTATATCTCAAATGTTGGTTCACTAAAATCCACTATTAACGCAAGGGTAGTCGAAACAGGTAAAACCCTACACAGCACCACAGTAGAAATGACACGCCTTAAAGTTACGACTGTCTGATAGCGATTTCTTAGTGTAACAGCCAGCATTAACCGATCCACACAATAAATCACTGTAAGCGTGAGAATGGGATACTGTACTTGTCCAATAGCCAAATACTCTTGCACCGAATACAACATGACAATACATGTTCACCCAGTACTTCATTTTAGCAATAGGACCCAAAGCCATCAACGGCTCAACAATAAGACCATTTAGAAAATCTGCTGTTGCAAGACTTGCTAGAAGGGCATACGATGGCTGCGAGGACGAGGAGATTTAAAACTGTAGCCCGGCGGTAAAGCTGTGATGAAATACAGAATTGAAGACTGGTTCGAAAAAGACTGGCGATGTGCCGTAGTAACAAGATACATTCCTCATAATGATAGCTCGCGTTAGGATTTATATTCACTACTTTTCCGTTCTTTCTCTTCAAGTTTTCTGATTTCTTTACAGTCCTGTTTGCTTTGATAGTGCCTCAGTGCTCAGAATATCTGGTGTTTACAATCGCGACTTCTTGGATTTTGTTCTATTTTTCTGTGCAGGTGCTTCAACATATATATTGCTGGCGGCTTCGGGAAAGTTTTGGCGGATTGATTCTAGCTTTTGTTCTTTCCACAAGGTCTTTACGGTTCTCGGCAGTCGTCTCAGTGATTTGCATGTTAATTGGCAAGTTTGTTATCTTATTTTCTAGGATCTCAGTTTTTGTTCCCCCCTCTCCCCCCCCCCAAGGCAATGTCAGTTGATATGGGGCCCTTGCGATGTTGTCGAGTAACTTCACTGTTATTTTTCCTTACTTTCAACTCCTTAACAAGACGCTCAATGAGCGTACACTCGGGCATTATGACAATGACAGTTGCGTGACGAGGGAGATATGAATATGCAACCTCAAGTACGTCCCAAGTACGTACTGCAGACGTACCTCGACGATGCGGAGATCTTTATCTATGCTCACCAACACATAGTCTCCCTCGTCACGCAACTGTGATTGTCATAATGCCAGACTATACTCTCATTGAGCGTCTTGTTCTGAAATAGTTCCCTAAAATCTAAGGACGTTTTGATTTCGATTATATTTTTGCACGTCCATTACTGATACACATTACATGATTTGATTGCGGAAATGAATGAATGAATTTTTATTTTGCGTAGTGAACAATGCATGTTGGAACATTAGAGTGGTTTTATTTAACCCGTGAAATAAAATCTAATAGTCAAATGAAAACAACAGAATGCCGGGTTTGCTTTACCCTGAGAATCTGTCCGAAACTCTCTCTGTGAAAATTCTCTATCGTTTCCTCGCTGCGTCGTCGCTTCGCGGTAAAAAAAAAAAACAGCACATAATTTTCACAGGGAGAGTTTGACAGACTTCACTCTATATACTAACAAGGTACAGAAAACCTGCATGGCTTTCGAACATCAGCCAGTAAGCTTGGTAAAGAGACCATTATTTATAATTTATAATGATCTCTTGACTTGGTAAAATATTGGTAAAAGTGTAGTCAGTAGATGATACAAAAATAGTTTCAGTCTAGCTGGTACGCATGTAGCAGAACAGCAACGAAGATACAAGCCGTCATTAAGGCCCCATCCACACTAATGCGTATTCCTATCGTTTTTGTATTATTCTCCGCCCTCCAGGGAATAAGCCAAGTCAGAGTTTAAGGGGCGCGCGCGGCCTGGTAACGAATTCGGGATAAAATGTGTCCTAAGTGAATTTTTCTCCCATGTCTCTTGTATTTTTGCCGAGTTTTCTAGGAGCATTTTACACTAATTTTTCTGTACTAATAAAGTATTTTCCCTGTTTACTAGTCACATACAACTGCAAGGTAACTCTAACAGCGCTTATATGTTCATTTGAATACGATAATCCACTGAAAAACGTAGTTTAAAATCGCCCACAAGCTTACCAATCTCGAATCGGATTGGGCTTCCTGTGTCAACTGAACGATCGTCAGCTTCACGTTTGGATTTCGCTTTTAAATCATGTCTTTGTGTCGATTCTTGGCAATTTTTTCAGAAAAAAATAAAGATTATGAGTTGTTTATCACTTTGTGCTATTAGTTGTCTCAAAAAAGTATCAAAAAGTTGTGTTTTGGGGCCGTAGATTGGCCATAGTTCTCACGGCTTCACTACGTCCCGACTACGTGTATAACGAAGGGCATTTTTATCGTAAAATAGAATTTGATTAACAAATCACACATGAGGTTGAATTAAGAAGACCTTTATGCATACCTTGGAGTATTTTCTCGGCAAAAATCGTATTCTAAGAGATGAAAATTGCTCCTAGAAAACTCGGCAAAAATACAAGAGACATGGGAGAAAAAGTCACTTCGGACACATTTTATCCCGATTCGGTTCCAGGAATCACGGTAATCCTTAAACTCTGACTTGGCTTATTGTATTGCACAATCCACAGTGCATTCTGTTTTTCCTTGTGATGTTTTGCAGTATTGCGCTGGGCTGCAATAGGACAAGGGAAGGCAGCCACGATAGTACCGTTTCTTGCCAAATATGCGATAAGTTGCCCTAGCACATTTATGCGGGACATCTGATGCGCAATCCTCGATGTTGCGGTGTTGATAGCAGTCCAAATCAGATATCGTACTAAGACAGTAGTGACATCTACGACTTGATACTAGAAACAGAAGGCATGCAAGTTAAAACTGGATTTCACTAAAATAAATAACTGTTTATTTAAGTGTCCAATGTGTTCTAGCGTTGCGCACTAATTGGGGGACACTGTACTTTCACGCACACTACCACTACATTCTAATATTCTCATGCATACAACTTTCAGCTCACTAGTTCGTTTTCATTGAGGGAGGAACACCGGAGTAATATACCCAGAGAAAATCCCTCGAAGCAAGGGAGAGAACGAACTGACAAACTCAAATCACACTGATGTGATCCCAGGTCCGGGAATCGAACCCACGACACAGAGGTGACAGACCGAGGCTCTCACCACTCGGCCACCCTAGCAACGAAAGCCGCAATGACACAAGAAATTCATGATTCAGCTGAATTTTGTGCTTGCAGAGCTAATGCTTTCGTCAGGTCCGTGAAATAAAACCACTTGTGCGGCGGCTTAATGTCAGAAAATACAGTATGTGATCCCAGTAGGAGATAATCTAAAGTGCATATCGATCAGGGTTATTTGTTTCTTTTGAAAATCGATTTTTTTACAATAACAGAGCGAAATCTCGCAATCTGATTGGCTCTCAGCCGTTGTCAATAAGAGTACAGACACACTGTATGATACACTGTATGACGAATCGCTCGCGCACGGAGCCAGCGCGCGCTTGAAACAGTTTTTCTTTCAAACGTTTTCCTTGTTTTTGGATGTTTTTTGACTTTGTTATTGTAAAAAACAAATTGAAGATGTTTTTTTTTTTTTCCGTTGTCTGTACTTTTATTGACACACACTTGACGTCATAAAATGTCCAAAACTTGGCAGTGAAATCACTCGCTACGCTCGTGATTCCACTTGAGCTTTGAACATTTTATGACGTCAAGTCAGGCCCGTAGCCAGGATTTTTTGTGGGGAGGTGCTCCCCAGGCCAAAGTGGACCAAACTATCAAAATGCACTTAGGATAGCAGCAATTCATAGAGGGTCCTGAAGGGAGCCTACAAATACCATTTCCCAGTCGATTTAAAAAAAAAATCCCAGTCCCATTGTCGACATGAATTCAAGAAAATCCCAGTATCGTGGACTCGCTTCTAGCGACCACCCTATTAGATAATTCATCAAACAATTTCCTGATCTCATACTTTATGGCAATTGTGAATGCGGATTATTTCACTATGTTTGCATTTCTAAGTGTGCTTTTTGAAGACTTCCTTGCTTTGAAACGTATTAAAAACCGTTCTCTTGGTTGCTCTATTTGACCTGAATGTTGTGGAATAATAAATGGTTCCAAAAAAATAATCAATTTCCGCTCTTTTATATGATTCTTCCCGAGCGTGTTGTGGTTGTATGTGCAGCTTCATCCTCGTGTCCTATCACAGCAAGGATAATATCGTTGCAGGGCCGTAGGAAATGGAAAATAAGTGGTGGGAGACGTTTAGCGAGCGCCGTAGGCGCGAGCCGCTAAATTTTTGAAATCTAGAGCCGGCTCGGAAATGCTATTTCCAGCGTTCTCCAAGAGCTATTTGTGATTTACGTGTATTGCTAATTACTTCCTACACTGTCTCGGCAAACCAATGCATATTGAAAAATGTATAAGGCTTATAATAATATGCTGTTTTGCAATATGCTTTCCCATTCCCAAAGTGGTTTTGAAATTCCCAGTCCCATTAGCAAAATCCCAGTCCCAGTGGTACAATCCATTTTCCCAGTGTAAAAAAATGGCCATTCCCAGTCAGTCCCATTTAATCACAGACAACCCAAGCTCGATACGTTTGTAAGGGAATGTATGGGGATTTAAAATATGCCGTATTTTATTTGGAAATATTTAATTAAAGTTTGTCAACTTTACCTGTGTTGTATCATTCTGTTGATTTTTGAATCTTGTGTGGAGTTTAGGGGGAATTTTAATAGGGATTTCTTTAACAGAATGACACAACAGATAAAGTTGACAAACTTTTATTAATTATTTCCAAATAAAATACGGCATATTTTAAATCCCCATACATTCCCTTACAAACGTATTGGGTTGCCTGTGATCCAGCCTCCGTGGGTGTTTGGTGGCAAATAGATTTACCACCTCTTCTAAGTCAAATTCAAAGTTATAATGGATGTGCATGGACAAGTTTGGCGCGCGGTTCGTTCACGGTGGAAAGAGAGTGCAGTCGATTTTAGTTTGCCAGTGAATAGTGGACCTTTCCCCAAAAAATGTGGACCTTTGGGGTCTGTGGGGGGGGGGGGGGGGTGCGAACGCACCCCGTGCACCCCCTGGCTACGGGCCTGCAAGTGTGTGTCAATAAGAGTACAGACAACTCAAAACCATCTTCAATTTGTTAAACATATGAAGTGAATAGTGGGATGGTTCAGTACTTTGTGATTTGAGCTTCGTATTTGCGAGTTATGAAGGTTTGAAATCGTGATGTGCTAACTAAAATAGAAAAAAAAGTTTAACATCATTTATATACAGTGTAAGTTGTAGAATAACTTTTTGGCAGTTCAAAAATGTCAGTAATTTGAGAAAAGAGGCGCTTTTGTATAATAAATGATGCCTGCGTTGACGTCACTGAATTACAATATCACAATTTCAAACCTTTATAACTCGCAAATGCGAAGCTCAAATCACAAAATACTGAACCATCCCACTATTCACTTCATATGTAATCGATTTTCAAAATAAAGAAATAACCCTGATATGCACTTTAACGAAAACATCATTTACAGGAAAACTGCTACACACCTGAAGGAATTATAGCCAAAGCTGCCAATGCGAGCAGAACATAGGTATTCATGTTGATCAGTGAATGGAATAACAAATCCTGAAAAGAGAAAAAATCATCAACAATTGTGCAACAATTTTTTAAATGCCTTAAAATTAATTAATTAAAATGCCTTGAGAAAGTGAAAAGTTCCAAAGGAGGATCGAGTTGATCTACAGTTGGTTAGCTTTTCTGGTCGAAGAAGTCAGTAATCACTTGTACAATTATTCAGTTGCTTAATTGCCTTATACCACTATGACGTAACGGCTTATTTATGAGGGGGACAGAATCGTGAACAACAATAGAATTTTGAACTAAATCTGCTCTGCTGAGGTTCGCTTGATTTCAAATTGGCTAGTTTCCAGATATTATGTTCATCGATGCTTTTCCCACAATATTTACTGTGTTTGGTAACTTTTATCGCTTTCAGACCGTCTGAAAATACATTTATTTGCGAAATCCTTTGTGTTGTTGCTGTTTTGTCCCCTTCTAGCGACCATGATCCTTAGCGTTTAAACAATAGATTGTTTTGATTTGACGTCATAGTGGTATAGGGCAATTGTTAAAAGAGTTTTTATCGTACAAATTATGTCCAGTGGATAGTTTTGCTTCAGTTATATATGCATGTGTGTATTGTAAGCGGCTGAAATACCTTTAGAGCTAGTCGCACTGTATTTTTACATACTGAGATTGCGTTGGGAGTTCATGGGAGGGAGAAATAATTAGCGACACGTCTATTATTTTACAGAATTGGAATTCCTTATTACAGCGCTAGTAGCATTTTATTATCGGTTAGTTTTGTAAGAAGTCAGTGTAGTTAGCGGTCTAGCTTCAAGTCAAATAAAGAATTATAAAATGAGGCCGGATTACATAGAGTTGTGCAATGTGCACCTCGCAATACGCTTTTATTTTCACTTCTTGTGAAAAGTTTAGACGATATAAGTGAGTAACTGGCGTTTCTTGCAAAATACAGGACGTATAATTTGACTACTGAAAAGACGACTCTCTTTAACACGTTGTTCACATCATCAAGACAGCACTGAAATATTTAGCTAGAACACTCAGTGTTATCATGCATCTGAACAGAGCTCCATGACTACTGAACTACGTACTCAGCTCAAATGCTGGTATATTTGCCTTGGACAAACTTTCCTCTGTCGTTAGCTCGATCGTTTGGTAGCAATGCTTCCCGAATTTTTTTGGCTACAAGTTTTCATCGAAACGTTCGACTAGCTTTGAGCATCTCAGTTTGCGTCTTCCTGAGCATCTTTGGTTTCAGTGGCACGAAAGCTCTACTTACAGCGACAATAAGTGTGCTTAATTACTTCAAAAACTTTCAAACTAATATCTTTTGTAATTGAGTTTTCGGAGAGTTTAAGAAAAATCCGAAAGTCCTTCGTAGAAGAGGAGAACTCAACTGCTTTAGAAGTTTACTGAGACCTGCAAACAATGCTCATTTATCCATGCCACAGCTTCCGCTAGCTATCATTGAGGTTTTTCAGCGCTCAAAAACTACGTTAGTTTCTAATGACATAGACATTCAATGCTGTCAAAACCTCGATACTATAGTTGCTCTTTGCACTGATTTCAAAAAGATTCGCTTAAATGGTTTACATAGTCTATTTGTGCCTCATTTGCATCAAATAATCATTGTTCATCAACAGTTCTAACTCAGACAGTTTTATCACTCGAAGAATTAAGCTCAATAATTAATATCATATACCTCACAAACTTACTGTAAATCGAGATATTTTGGCCCAAAACTGTATGGCTAAGGCAGTTAGACTTTAGAAGTCGTTGGATCGATGCGTACTTTAGATTCCTTTCCTTAATTCCACGCGTCGTCAGTTACTCAGAATAAAAACAACGAAATTTGCAAGTATAAGTATAGGTAATAGCATGGTTTGTAGTGATATTTATCCCATAATGGACATAATCCATAATGGACTTTACGGAATTAGCGCTATAAAAATAAAACTTATTATTATTATTATTTATTTATGTTTTTCTTATTTGAGTGCCGTAAGTTAGAAAACTGTAAATGGTTAGTATGTCTCCCTCCTTAAATAAAGTTATTGTATTGTATTGTATTGATATTTTTGTATTGTATTGTATTGTTGTATTGTATTGTATTGATATTTTTGTATTGTATTGTATTGTATTGTATTGTATTGTATTGTATTGATAGTCATTTGCAAAAATTCTGGCCGCCACGAAATATCAATATATCGGATGCATTATGGGTAATTAAATAATACTATTTTGAGTTTCCTAACTTATTTTAAAAATAGGCAGTCAAGGACTGCATGTGGCTACTATAAATAAACAAAAAAAGGTAGTATATATAAACTGCATGAAGGTACTGCGGTTTTGAAATAAGCAATGTGTAGTTGCTGGTATGTTTGAACTATCAGCTGGAACTTGTTCTTTGGTTCTATAATTATAATGCTAATTTACTGAATCAGAAATGTATTTTAATACAAAGTTTAATTGAAAACAATTGTGACAGCGTACAAATAAATGAACAATAACAGTTGTTATTAACAATCGATATGAACAGCATTGATATATCATTAGTAATAGAGTACCAAAGTGATGACGTCCGGATCCAGGGGAAATTATATATTCAACTGGACATATCTCAGCCGCTATTTAACCGATTGCTCTCAAATTTGGCATGTAAGCTTCTTAAAGCGAAAATTATTGTTTTCGTGACGTCACACTTCGTTACTCTATTGAATCTCTCGTGTGTAAATATTTTTTCAGGTTTCACAGGCTCGCCAGTCACCACCCTCTCAGTGTTTGTGTATTGGGCTTCCTGTGTCTTATTTGATCAATCACAGACGTATATGGCCGTAAATTCACTTCTAGAATCCTGTCCTTTTGATATCTTGTATATCTAAAACTGCTTTTAAGATAAAGATGAATATGCACTTGAGTCCTGTGTGTCATTTATTTAGCGATTAGAACGGCTTTTAGCGAGTTTTGGGACAAAGAGTAACGAGAGCTGTACAGGCCTCGAAATGATCCCTGGCTCCGAAATGATCCCTGGCCCCAAAATGATCCCCAAAGTGTCTAGACTGGCTCCGAAATGATACCGGACCCGAAATGATCCCCAGACTGGCTCTGAAATGATATCCAGTGAAATTCGGGAATGGTTGTATTCAGTCCGGCCGTTCCTTTCTTTTTCTCTTTTTCTTTCTTCTGTTTCTGTGGGTTTTTTTTCTACCTTCCCTTCGCATTTCTCTCTCTATCTTTCTTCCTTCCTTTCGCCTTTCTCTCTCTATCTTTCTTTCTTCCTTTCTTTTTCTAATATATATCAAATCATGAAATGCTACGAATCTATTGTGAACGTCTAGATGTTTCTTTGGATAATTTATTAGTTATATTCTTACATAATCAAAGTGCTATGCTTATAGTTATAGTTTCATTCATTATTATGAACTTCTGTGAAATCAATTAAACTCATGTCCCGATATTATTATTATTGTTATAATCTACTTCTTCCTTCTTTGTCTCAATACTCTTACAGTATGCTAGTTTCTTCTGGACAGCGAGTACGATTTTCGTCTACGCGAGACGACCCTATTGCAGAATCGTCAGTATTAAATCATGTAACAGTAATTTCACAATATTACAAGCTAGGCCGAAATATTGTAAGAATATCAATCATAAACTAGTCATTTGGTTCGATCAACCAAGTGAAGTGCCGTCGTATGCATGGTGATTTTAAAGGGCTTTAAAGAAAATGTGGTGTATTTAATGTTTACGTGAATATATATGTGTGATTAAAATAATTATTTATAAAAATATAAAAGTATAAAATATAAAATAATTCTTTATATGTGTGAATAAAATAATTGAAATTTCTTCCCAGTAAACTGCGACCATGGACTGCGACACACGATTTCTATTGACAGCTTCTGAGATATACACGTGATAGAGATTCTGATTCTTGAATTTTATTCATTCAGTGGTTTGATCATCTTATCTTTCATGTAAAAATGTTTTGATTTCGTAATCGTATCTTGTCCATTTCAGGCGTGGGAACGGTCCATTATGATTGGTTGATTTGGGTCAGTTAATGTGACAGAGTGATTTGTATTTATTTATATCCTCCTTTGAGTATCATTACAATTCAATTAAAATACAGTTGATAAAAAGTATACATGTAATCTCGTTCAGTTGTTCAATAAAATAAATAAACGCTATAATAATTTTCATTGAGAATTTGTTGGCCAAGGAATTAATCTACGGGACTGAATTCAACCATTCCTGAATTTCACTGGGGATCATTTCAGAGCCAGTCTGGGGATCATTTCGGATCCGGGATCATTTCGGAGCCAGTCTAACCACTTTGGGGATCATTTCGGGGCCAGGGATCATTTCGGAGCCAGGGATCATTTCGGGTCCTGTACAGAGCCGTGTTTGTTTGTGTCGATCTCGCATAAACTAATAAAGACATTATTTGTTCCTCAAGATAATTACTTGGTCCTTTAAATCGGTTTTAGATCTGGCAGTTTACATGGAGCCACTACACAGACTAGAGTCGATGGACTGTGGAGCTATCAGTTTTAAAGGCCGAACAAACATAAACATAAACACAATCGACATAATTTCCGATGGAAAATAATCTCAACTGGCAAACCATCAACCAACTTGAAAACATGTTTATGAACAAACACTTGACATTTTGCACGAGAGATTTGTCCTGTTTCTGGTGCAAAATAGCATAGAATAGTAGAGTAGAGAGTGTAAACTTACCCTTCTAAACGAAGCGTGAAGCGAAAAGCACATACCATGGAAACCATGGAACCATGGAAACCTACCATGGAAACACGATGTATTTTGTACGTTATCGAATCGATAAAATGTCGACAACCACGTACCACGAGAAGAATGTATCCGAATCGATAAAATGTCGACAACCAGACGAATAAACCATCGGGTACAGTCGGGTACATCGTCGCGACATCGTCGCTGATTTTCGATCACCTGACTAGTTCCGAACACTATCCGAAGTTTAGGACATTTACGGACGGACTTACGGACATACACACTCGATGACATAGTGGCTAGAGGAGTAGCCACAAAAATGAAGCAAAATGTACAAACCAACAAACTTAACTGGCTGTCTCTCTAAAAACCTCTCAGTCGCGTTTTCGCTTCTAAAATAAATATCTCCCAAACTCTAGCTAATGAAAGACTATATCAAGGTTAAAACTAAAACGGGTTTGGTTTGCTTCAAAATATTTTTATTTTATTTTATTTTATTTTTTGAAATGATTCCGTCTGAGAGCTGGTCAAGAGGTCAAATTTGCATGAAATTATGCACTTTTTTACGGCGCTGTACAAACTTCGTCTCGCATTATCCAGCGAAACATTTTATATCATGTTGTAGATAAATGTATCTAGTTTGTCTAGAGGTAAAGCGTTATTCAATCGGTTCAGCCGTTTATGAGAAAATTAGTTGATAATTAACCCCACTAAGATCTAACTGAACGGCGGCTCAAAATTACCCAACTTTACTCGATTATTTTGCAAAAGTGGCACATCGCTGGACTCTCTCATTGATACAGTCGGATTGAACATCATTTCATTTACACAAATCTGTAAAAACCTGTGTACGTTTTGGATATTTCAAAAGTTACGACAATTTCAGTTGGTGCATGTTAGACGATTTACGAATATTAAATTATATCTTATCCATATGAAGTTGAAAACAGCTTACCTCCTTCGTAAATCGCTCATGTTTCCCATTTTATCCATGTTAGACTTCATTCCAAGTCAACATTTCCAAATACAGCGATTTAGGAAGGAGGTAAGCTATTTTCAACTTCATATGGATAAGATATATTGCACCTAATTAATATTCGTAAATCGTCTAACATGCACCAACTGAAATTGTCGTAACTTTTGAAATATCCAAAACGTACACAGGTTTTTACAGATTTGTGTAAATGAAATGATGTTCAATCCGATTGTGTCAATGAGAGAGTCCAGCGATGTGCCACTTTTGCAAAATAATCGAGTAAAGTTGGGTAATTTTGAGCCGCCGTTCAGTTAGATCTTAGTGGGGTTAATTATCAACTAATTTTCTCATAAACGGCTGAACCGATTGAATAACGCTTTACCTCTAGACAAACTAGATACATTTATCTACAACATGATATAAAATGTTTCGCTGGATAATGCGAGACGAAGTTTGTACAGCGCCGTAAAAAAGTGCATAATTTCATGCAAATTTGACCTCTTGACCAGCTCTCAGACGGAATCATTTCAAAAAATAAAATAAAATAAAATAAAAATATGTTGAAGCAAACCAAACCCGTTTTAGTTTTAACCTTGATATAGTCTTTCATTAGCTAGAGTTTGGGAGATATTTATTTTAGAAGCGAAAACGACTGAGAGGTTTTTAAAGAGACGGCCAGTTAAGACTAAAACAAACATTATGCTAAATATTTCTACCAACTTTGCTGGCGTTAACCCGCTTAATATATAGATATTTCGTAGCGGCCAGAATTTTTGCAAATGACTGTATTTGGGATAAATACCACGAGTGATATTTAATTCCACGAGCCGAGGGCGAGTGAAATTTGGGACAATTTTGAAATATCAGATCGCTGAAATTTTTCAGATAGTGGTAATACTTTACTGCTAATTGGCTGAAAAAGACTTCTGTTGATTCTTCGTTCTATGATGGATTACAGCTATTTCAAAAAAGGTTGGTTAAGGTTTTGTTGAATCTTGCATACCAAGCCCGAAATGTATTGTGGATCATATATAATGTCAGCATGCACATACAGAAGGAAATATGCTGGCTCCATAATATATGCGAAGACAAAGTTTGGGAAAATTCGCAGAGTCTACATTGTTGTGACCTTTAATTTCGCCGTGACTCTTTTCGCATTGCCCATAGTGCATTTCGGGCTTGGTATGCAACATGCAACAAAACCTTCACCAACCTTTTTTGAAATAGCTCATGTATATAGTATTCAAATTTTAGCTTACTTTGCGGGATTCAGCTTGTAGCTCTCTCAATTAAAACTCAAATTGCTATTTATGTTTGTCTGAGACTTGAACTGAATTACCTGATTTCCGAGAGATCTGCAATATTCATTATATAGTGCCTGCCTGCATTCAGTTTTAAGTCAGCGGAATGTGTGTAACAATACAAAAGTACACTGCATGATCAGACGATTGGGATTAAAATGCAAATAGACTAGTTATTTTCTATACAAGGTATAGTAAAAGTTGGACACAAATGCATTGAATGTACAATTCATAACTGATTGTTTGTGAAGCATGCAACAATACTTTTTGTTTGGTATGTGACATTTCCCATGCCAAATGTTCCTTTATCCTCCGATTCTCCACTCTGAAAGATCTCGAGTGTTTTTGAAAGCCGACCGGTCCATAGTCTCCCTCGCAGCCGTGTTTAGTGTCGTCACGCAATTGTTTTTAATGCTGCTAAACTGAATAGTGTTTCGTATTTCAAAGAGATAGTTTCATAATGGAGTGCATGTACCGCAAACGTCAACAAGCATGATTGACTGAAAATTGTGCTTTGTAAGCTTAAATATATCTGAAGCCAGACGGCTCGGATCTTTATGGCCGATAATACACGCTCATTAAAGGCACTGTTACACGTATCATTTTCTCGTGCAACTCGTCTCGCGAAAAAAATTGTTGCAGGTTGCAAGAGCTTTTCCTACGTGTAACACCCCCTCGCGCGACTAGTTTTTTCTTTTTTTGTTGCACGTCTACTTTCTGCAACAATTTTTGTAAAAATTTACGTGTAACTGAGTGGATCCATGCAACTTGTCTCGCGCCACAACTAGAGCGAACGAGTCGATCACTGGTGAGAAAGCAAGAACTTACAACATAATGAAAACAGACCAAAACACAATTATTTTCGGTAAACATGGCAGACGAGGAAGAAAGATTACGATATTTTCCCAGAAAAGAGTGGAAATGACGGCTTCACGAGTACGCGTGCAACTCAAACTTTGTTTGTGCGCGAGACAAGTTGCAACGGAAATTGTACGTGTGACCACAGGCAGCCCAACCATTCCTTTTGAGGCTACTAAACTGAATTCAATAAAATGCTCTATGGACGAGGTTTCCCAAGATTTATCACAATCCTTCAACCCTGACCGCAATAGTGAAGATGCAGTTTCAGATGTCATTCCTAAGACTATGGACCAGAGATGGAAGTGTGAAACATGTGGTTTTCCTCGCCGTCCATGAGCGCATTCATACTGCGAGTATATATTCATACTGGGAGTATATATAAACCATACCAATGTAAAACCTGTGGTAAGGCGTATACACAGCAAAGTAGTCTCACCTATCACGAGTGGAATCATACTGGTAATAAACCATACCAATGTAAAACCTGTGGTAAGGCATTTGTACGACAAAGTCGCCTGGACGTTCATGAGCGGATGCATACTGGGAATAAACCATACCAATGTAAAACTTGTGGCAAAGCATTTGCACGGCAAGATAACCTTACTGTTCACGAGCGCATTCATAGCTCTGATAAACCATACCAGTGTACAACCTGCGGTAAGGCATTTAGACATCGAGGCAACCTCAACGTTCATGAGCGGATTCATACAAGACATAAGTCCACATGTCCACTACCGCATGGATAATGATTCTCAATTCCTCATATATATTTTATTGCCAAAAAAAAAAATTGGGGTTCCAGAGGTTACCTCAAACGAGTCCGTAACACTGACTTTTGCTATGACCTTCCATTGATAAGGAGCGTAGCAATGCCACTTAATACACGTTACAACAGTATATAAGACAATTCAGTAGTACATTACGCGAGGGCTTCAGTTGATTAAGGTATAATGTTGGGCTTCCTGTGTGCGTCCTGCGGGACGCGCCCGCAGCAATGTGTATATTGAAACAAAGATTAGGAGCAAAAACGTATTTGTCACGTGACCGAGTTCCATACCTTGTTTCAATATATAGAGGTTATTAGTCGGCTAAGCATCTAATACGGCTGTGTATTTACGAGTTTTACGAGTGGCAGCCTTTAGGGAGCCAAAATTTTGGCGAGCCGTTTAGATGCTTAGACCTCTATATATTGAAACAAGGTATGGAACTCGGTCACGTGACAAATACGTTTTTGCTCCTAATCTCTTGTTTCAATATACACATTGCTGCGGGCGCGTCCCGCAGGACGCACACAGGAAGCCCAACATTATACCTTAATCAACTGAAGCCCTCGCGTAATGTACTACTGAATTGTCTTATATACTGTTGTAACGTGTATTAAGTGGCATTGCTACGCTCCTTATCAATGGAAGGTCATAGCAAAAGTCAGTGTTACGGACTCGTTTGAGGTAACCTCTGGAACCCCAATTTTTTTTTGGCAATAAAATATATATGAGGAATTGAGAATCATTATCCATGCGGTAGTGGACATGTGGAATTATGTCTTGTATGAATCCGCTCATGAACGTTGAGGTTGCCTCGATGTCTAAATGCCTTACCGCAGGTTGTACACTGGTATGGTTTATCAGAGCTATGAATGCGCTCGTGAACAGTAAGGTTATCTTGCCGTGCAAATGCTTTGCCACAAGTTTTACATTGGTATGGTTTATTCCCAGTATGCATCCGCTCATGAAACGTCCAGGCGACTTTGTCGTACAAATGCCTTACCACAGGTTTTACATTGGTATGGTTTATTACCAGTATGATTCCACTCGTGATAGGTGAGACTACTTTGCTGTGTATACGCCTTACCACAGGTTTTACATTGGTATGGTTTATATATACTCCCAGTATGAATATATACTCGCAGTATGAATGCGCTCATGGACGGCGAGGAAAACCACATGTTTCACACTTCCATCTCTGGTCCATAGTCTTAGGAATGACATCTGAAACTGCATCTTCACTATTGCGGTCAGGGTTGAAGGATTGTGATAAATCTTGGGAAACCTCGTCCATAGAGCATTTTATTGAATTCAGTTTAGTAGCCTCAAAAGGAATGGTTGGGCTGCCTGTGGTCACACGTACAAATTTCCGTTGCAAACTTGTCTCGCGCACAAACAAAGTTTGAGTTGCACGCGTACTCGTGAAGCCGTCATTTCCACTCTTTTCTGGGAAAATATCGTAATCTTTCTTCCTCGTCTGCCATGTTTACCGAAAATAATTGTGTTTTGGTCTGTTTTCATTATGTTGTAAGTTCTTGCTTTCTCACCAGTGATCGACTCGTTCGCTCTAGTTGTGGCGCGAGACAAGTTGCATGGATCCACTCAGTTACACGTAAATTTTTACAAAAAATTGTTGCAGAAAGTAGACGTGCAACAAAAAAAGAAAAAAACTAGTCGCGCGAGGGGGTGTTACACGTAGGAAAAGCTCTTGCAACCTGCAACAATTTTTTTTCGCGAGACGAGTTGCACGAGAAAATGATACGTGTAACAGTGCCTTTAATGAGCGTGTATTATCGGCCATAAAGATCCGAGCCGTCTGGCTTCAGATATATTTAAGCTTACAAAGCACAATTTTCAGTCAATCATGCTTGTTGACGTTTGCGGTACATGCACTCCATTATGAAACTATCTCTTTGAAATACGAAACACTATTCAGTTTAGCAGCATTAAAAACAATTGCGTGACGACACTAAACACGGCTGCGAGGGAGACTATGGACCGGTCGGCTTTCAAAAACACTCGAGATCTTTCAGAGTGGAGAATCGGAGGATAAAGGAACATTTGGCATGGGAAATGTCACATACCAAACAAAAAGTATTGTTGCATGCTTCACAAAACAATCAGTTATGAATTGTACATTCAATGCATTTGTGTCCAACTTTTACTATACCTTGTATAGAAAAAAACTAGTCTATTTGCATTTTAATCCCAATCGTCTGATCATGCAGTGTACTTTTGTATTGTTACACACATTCCGCTGACTTAAAACTGAATGCAGGCAGGCACTATATAATGAATATTGCAGATCTCTCGGAAATCAGGTAATTCAGTTCAAGTCTCAGACAAACATAAATAGCAATTTGAGTTTTAATTGAGAGAGCTACAAGCTGAATCCCGCAAAGTAAGCTAAAATTTGAATACTATATACATGAGCTATTTCAAAAAAGGTTGGTGAAGGTTTTGTTGCATGTTGCATACCAAGCCCGAAATGCACTATGGGCAATGCGAAAAGAGTCACGGCGAAATTAAAGGTCACAACAATGTAGACTCTGCGAATTTTCCCAAACTTTGTCTTCGCATATATTATGGAGCCAGCATATTTCCTTCTGTATGTGCATGCTGACATTATATATGATCCACAATACATTTCGGGCTTGGTATGCAAGATTCAACAAAACCTTAACCAACCTTTTTTGAAATAGCTGTAATCCATCATAGAACGAAGAATCAACAGAAGTCTTTTTCAGCCAATTAGCAGTAAAGTATTACCACTATCTGAAAAATTTCAGCGATCTGATATTTCAAAATTGTCCCAAATTTCACTCGCCCTCGGCTCGTGGAATTAAATATCACTCGTGGTATTTATCCCAAATACAGTCATTTGCAAAAATTCTGGCCGCTACGAAATATCTATATATTAAGCGGGGGTTAACGCCAGCAAAGTTGGTAGAAATATTTAGCATAATGTTTGTTTTAGTCTTAACTGGCCGTCTCTTTAAAAACCTCTCAGTCGTTTTCGCTTCTAAAATAAATATCTCCCAAAACTCTAGCTAATGAAAGACTATATCAAGGTTAAAACTAAAACGGGTTTGGTTTGCTTCAACATATTTTTATTTTATTTTATTTTATTTTTTGAAATGATTCCGTCTGAGAGCTGGTCAAGAGGTCAAATTTGCATGAAATTATGCACTTTTTTACGGCGCTGTACAAACTTCGTCTCGCATTATCCAGCGAAACATTTTATATCATGTTGTAGATAAATGTATCTAGTTTGTCTAGAGGTAAAGCGTTATTCAATCGGTTCAGCCGTTTATGAGAAAATTAGTTGATAATTAACCCCACTAAGATCTAACTGAACGGCGGCTCAAAATTACCCAACTTTACTCGATTATTTTGCAAAAGTGGCACATCGCTGGACTCTCTCATTGACACAATCGGATTGAACATCATTTCATTTACACAAATCTGTAAAAACCTGTGTACGTTTTGGATATTTCAAAAGTTACGACAATTTCAGTTGGTGCATGTTAGACGATTTACGAATATTAATTAGGTGCAATATATCTTATCCATATGAAGTTGAAAATAGCTTACCTCCTTCCTAAATCGCTGTATTTGGAAATGTTGACTTGGAATGAAGTCTAACATGGGATAAAATGGGAAACATGAGCGATTTACGAAGGAGGTAAGCTGTTTTCAACTTCATATGGATAAGATATAATTTAATATTCGTAAATCGTCTAACATGCACCAACTGAAATTGTCGTAACTTTTGAAATATCCAAAACGTACACAGGTTTTTACAGATTTGTGTAAATGAAATGATGTTCAATCCGACTGTATCAATGAGAGAGTCCAGCGATGTGCCACTTTTGCAAAATAATCGAGTAAAGTTGGGTAATTTTGAGCCGCCGTTCAGTTAGATCTTAGTGGGGTTAATTATCAACTAATTTTCTCATAAACGGCTGAACCGATTGAATAACGCTTTACCTCTAGACAAACTAGATACATTTATCTACAACATGATATAAAATGTTTCGCTGGATAATGCGAGACGAAGTTTGTACAGCGCCGTAAAAAAGTGCATAATTTCATGCAAATTTGACCTCTTGACCAGCTCTCAGACGGAATCATTTCAAAAAATAAAATAAAATAAAATAAAAATATTTTGAAGCAAACCAAACCCGTTTTAGTTTTAACCTTGATATAGTCTTTCATTAGCTAGAGTTTGGGAGATATTTATTTTAGAAGCGAAAACGCGACTGAGAGGTTTTTAGAGAGACAGCCAGTTAAGTTTGTTGGTTTGTACATTTTGCTTCATTTTTTGTGGCTACTCCTCTAGCCACTATGTCATCGAGTGTGTATGTCCGTAAGTCCGTCCGTAAATGTCCTAAACTTCGGATAGTGTTCGGAACTAAGTCAGGTGATCGAAAATCAGCGACGATGTCGCGACGATGTACCCGACTGTACCCGATGGTTTATTCGTCTGGTTGTCGACATTTTATCGATTCGGATACATTCTTCTCGTGGTACGTGGTTGTCGACATTTTATCGATTCGATAACGTACAAAATACATCGTGTTTCCATGGTAGGTTTCCATGGTTCCATGGTTTCCATGGTATGTGCTTTTCGCTTCACGCTTCGTTTAGAAGGGTAAGTTTACACTCTCTACTCTACTATTCTATGCTATTTTGCACCAGAAACAGGACAAATCTCTCGTGCAAAATGTCAAGTGTTTGTTCATAAACATGTTTTCAAGTTGGTTGATGGTTTGCCAGTTGAGATTATTTTCCATCGGAAATTATGTCGATTGTGTTTATGTTTATGTTTGTTCGGCCTTTAAAACTGATAGCTCCACAGTCCATCGACTCTAGTCTGTGTAGTGGCTCCATGTAAACTGCCAGATCTAAAACCGATTTAAAGGACCAAGTAATTATCTTGAGGAACAAATAATGTCTTTATTAGTTTATGCGAGATCGACACAAACAAACACGGCTCTGTACAGGACCCGAAATGATCCCTGGCTCCGAAATGATCCCTGGCCCCGAAATGATCCCCAAAGTGGTTAGACTGGCTCCGAAATGATCCCGGATCCGAAATGATCCCCAGACTGGCTCTGAAATGATCCCCAGTGAAATTCAGGAATGGTTGAATTCAGTCCCGTAGATTAATTCTCTTGGCCAACAAATTCTCAATGAAAATTATTATAGCGTTTATTTATTTTATTGAACAACTGAACGAGATTACATGTATACTTTTTATCAACTGTATTTTAATTGAATTGTAATGATACTCAAAGGAGGATATAAATAAATACAAATCACTCTGTCACATTAACTGACCCAAATCAACCAATCATAATGGACCGTTCCCACGCCTGAAATGGACAAGATACGATTACGAAATCAAAACATTTTTACATGAAAGATAAGATGATCAAACCACTGAATGAATAAAATTCAAGAATCAGAATCTCTATCACGTGTATATCTCAGAAGCTGTCAATAGAAATCGTGTGTCGCAGTCCATGGTCGCAGTTTACTGGGAAGAAATTTCAATTATTTTATTCACACATATAAAGAATTATTTTATATTTTATACTTTTATATTTTTATAAATAATTATTTTAATCACACATATATATTCACGTAAACATTAAATACACCACATTTTCTTTAAAGCCCTTTAAAATCACCATGCATACGACGGCACTTCACTTGGTTGATCGAACCAAATGACTAGTTTATGATTGATATTCTTACAATATTTCGGCCTAGCTTGTAATATTGTGAAATTACTGTTACATGATTTAATACTGACGATTCTGCAATAGGGTCGTCTCGCGTAGACGAAAATCGTACTCGCTGTCCAGAAGAAACTAGCATACTGTAAGAGTATTGAGACAAAGAAGGAAGAAGTAGATTATAACAATAATAATAATATCGGGACATGAGTTTAATTGATTTCACAGAAGTTCATAATAATGAATGAAACTATAACTATAAGCATAGCACTTTGATTATGTAAGAATATAACTAATAAATTATCCAAAGAAACATCTAGACGTTCACAATAGATTCGTAGCATTTCATGATTTGATATATATTAGAAAAAGAAAGGAAGAAAGAAAGATAGAGAGAGAAAGGCGAAAGGAAGGAAGAAAGATAGAGAGAGAAATGCGAAGGGAAAGGTAGAAAAAAAACCCACAGAAACAGAAGAAAGAAAAAGAGAAAAAGAAAGGAACGGCCCGGACTGAATACAACCATTCCCGAATTTCACTGGATATCATTTCAGAGCCAGTCTGGGATCATTTCGGGTCCGGTATCATTTCGGAGCCAGTCTAGACACTTTGGGGATCATTTTGGGGCCAGGGATCATTTCGGAGCCAGGGATCATTTCGAGGCCTGTACAGCTCTCGTTACTCTTTGTCCCAAAACTCGCTAAAAGCCGTTCTAATCGCTAAATAAATGACACACAGGACTCAAGTGCATATTCATCTTTATCTTAAAAGCAGTTTTTTAGATATACAAGATATCAAAAGGACAGGATTCTAGAAGTGAATTTACGGCCATATACGTCTGTGATTGATCAAATAAGACACAGGAAGCCCAATACACAAACACTGAGAGGGTGGTGACTGGCGAGCCTGTGAAACCTGAAAAAATATTTACACACGAGAGATTCAATAGAGTAACGAAGTGTGACGTCACGAAAACAATAATTTTCGCTTTAAGAAGCTTACATGCCAAATTTGAGAGCAATCGGTTAAATAGCGGCTGAGATATGTCCAGTTGAATATATAATTTCCCCTGGATCCGGACGTCATCACTTTGGTACTCTATTACTAATGATATATCAATGCTGTTCATATCGATTGTTAATAACAAACTGTTATTGTTCATTTATTTGTACGCTGTCACAATTGTTTTCAATTAAACTTTGTATTAAAATACATTTCTGATTCAGTAAATTAGCATTATAATTATAGAACCAAAGAACAAGTTCCAGCTGATAGTTCAAACATACCAGCAACTACACATTGCTTATTTCAAAACCGCAGTACCTTCATGCAGTTTATATATACTACCTTTTTTTGTTTATTTATAGTAGCCACATGCAGTCCTTGACTGCCTATTTTTAAAATAAGTTAGGAAACTCAAAATAGTATTATTTAATTACCCATAATGCATCCGATATATTGATATTTCGTGGCGGCCAGAATTTTTGCAAATGACTATCAATACAATACAATACAATACAATACAATACAATACAATACAAAAATATCAATACAATACAATACAACAATACAATACAATACAAAAATATCAATACAATACAATACAATAACTTTATTTAAGGAGGGAGACATACTAACCATTTACAGTTTCTAACTTACGGCACTCAAATAAGAAAAACATAAATAAATAATAATAATAATAAGTTTTATTTTTATAGCGCTAATTCCGTAAAGTCCATTATGGATTATGTCCATTATGGGATTAAATATCACTACAAACCATGCTATTACCTATACTTATACTTGCAAATTTCGTTGTTTTTATTCTGAGTAACTGACGACGCGTGGAATTAAGGAAAGGAATCTAAAGTACGCATCGATCCAACGACTTCTAAAGTCTAACTGCCTTAGCCATACAGTTTTGGGCCAAAATATCTCGATTTACAGTAAGTTTGTGAGGTATATGATATTAATTATTGAGCTTAATTCTTCGAGTGATAAAACTGTCTGAGTTAGAACTGTTGATGAACAATGATTATTTGATGCAAATGAGGCACAAATAGACTATGTAAACCATTTAAGCGAATCTTTTTGAAATCAGTGCAAAGAGCAACTATAGTATCGAGGTTTTGACAGCATTGAATGTCTATGTCATTAGAAACTAACGTAGTTTTTGAGCGCTGAAAAACCTCAATGATAGCTAGCGGAAGCTGTGGCATGGATAAATGAGCATTGTTTGCAGGTCTCAGTAAAACTTCTAAAGCAGTTGAGTTCTCCTCTTCTACGAAGGACTTTCGGATTTTCTTAAACTCTCCGAAAAAACTCAATTACAAAAGATATTAGTTTGAAAGTTTTTGAAGTAATTAAGCACACTTATTGTCGCTGTAAGTAGAGCTTTCGTGCCACTGAAACCAAAGATGCTCAGGAAGACGCAAACTGAGATGCTCAAAGCTAGTCGAACGTTTCGATGAAAACTTGTAGCCAAAAAAATTCGGGAAGCATTGCTACCAAACGATCGAGCTAACGACAGAGGAAAGTTTGTCCAAGGCAAATATACCAGCATTTGAGCTGAGTACGTAGTTCAGTAGTCATGGAGCTCTGTTCAGATGCATGATAACACTGAGTGTTCTAGCTAAATATTTCAGTGCTGTCTTGATGATGTGAACAACGTGTTTAAAGAGAGTCGTCTTTTCAGTAGTCAAATTATACGTCCTGTATTTTGCAAGAAACGCCAGTTACTCACTTATATCGTCTAAACTTTTCACAAGAAGTGAAAATAAAAGCGTATTGCGAGGTGCACATTGCACAACTCTATGTAATCCGGCCTCATTTTATAATTCTTTATTTGACTTGAAGCTAGACCGCTAACTACACTGACTTCTTACAAAACTAACCGATAATAAAATGCTACTAGCGCTGTAATAAGGAATTCCAATTCTGTAAAATAATAGACGTGTCGCTAATTATTTCTCCCCTCCCATGAACTCCCAACGCAATCTCAGTATGTAAAAATACAGTGCGACTAGCTCTAAAGGTATTTCAGCCGCTTACAATACACACATGCATATATAACTGAAGCAAAACTATCCACTGGACATAATTTGTACGATAAAAACTCTTTTAACAATTGCCCTATACCACTATGACGTCAAATCAAAACAATCTATTGTTTAAACGCTAAGGATCATGGTCGCTAGAAGGGGACAAAACAGCAACAACACAAAGGATTTCGCAAATAAATGTATTTTCAGACGGTCTGAAAGCGATAAAAGTTACCAAACACAGTAAATATTGTGGGAAAAGCATCGATGAACATAATATCTGGAAAACTAGCCAATTTGAAATCAAGCGAACCTCAGCAGAGCAGATTTAGTTCAAAATTCTATTGTTGTTCACGATTCTGTCCCCCTCATAAATAAGCCGTTACGTCATAGTGGTATAAGGCAATAAGCAACTGAATAATTGTACAAGTGATTACTGACTTCTTCGACCAGAAAAGCTAACCAACTGTAGATCAACTCGATCCTCCTTTGGAACTTTTCACTTTCTCAAGGCATTTTTAATTAATTAATTTTTAAGGCATTTAAAAAATGTTTGCACAATTGTTGATGATTTTTTTCTCTTTTCAGGATTTGTTATTCCATTCACTGATCAACATGAATACCTATGTTCTGCTCGCATTGGCAGCTTTGGCTATAATTCCTTCAGGTGTGTAGCAGTTTTCCTGTAAATGATGTTTTCGTAAAGTGCATATCAGGGTTATTTCTTTATTTTGAAAATCGATTACATATGAAGTGAATAGTGGGATGGTTCAGTATTTTGTGATTTGAGCTTCGCATTTTGCGAGTTATAAAGGTTTGAAATTGTGATATTGTAATTCAGTGACGTCAACGCAGGCATCATTTATTATAACAAAAGCGCCTCTTTTCTCAAATTTTTACTGACATTTTTTGAACTGCCAAAAAAGTTATTCTACAAACTTACACTGTATATAAATGATGTTAAACTTTTTTTCTATTTTAGTTAGCACATCACGATTCAAACCTTCATAAATCGCAAATACGAAGCTCAAATCACAAAGTACTGAACCATCCCACTATTCACTTCATATGTTAACAAATTGAAGATGGTTTTGAGTTGTCTGTACTCTTATTGACACACACTTGCAGGCCCGTAGCCAGGGGGTGCACGGGGTGCGTTCGCACCCCCCCCCCCCCCCCACAGACCCCAAAGGTCCACATTTTTTGGGAAAGGTCCACTATTCACTGGCAAACTAAAATCGACTGCACTCTCTTTCCACCGTGAACGAACCGCGCGCCAAACTTGTCCATGCACATCCATTATAACTTTGAATTTGACTTAGAAGAGGTGGTAAATCTATTTGCCACCAAACACCCACGGAGGCTGGATCACAGGCAACCCAATACGTTTTGTAAGGGAATGTATGGGGGGATTTAAAATATGCCGTATTTTATTTGGAAATAATTAATAAAAGTTTGTCAAACTTTATCTGTTGTGTCATTCTGTTTTAAAGAAATCCCTATTTAAAATTCCCCCTAAACTCCACACAAGATTCAAAAATCAACAGAATGAATTACAACACAGGTAAAGTTGACAAACTTTAATTAAATCTTTCCAAATAAAATACGGAATTATTTGTAAACTCCCCAACATTCCCTTACAAAAACTATCGAGCTTGGGGGTCTGGATTTAA
>JAUJYZ010000822.1:0-98348 GCA_033675265.1 Actinostola sp. cb2023
GTAGCTGTACGTATTGTCTTCCAGATGAATGATGCGGACAGAACAAGTATCCACGAAGCAATGGAACAACAGAGTATATCTATCTCCAAAGCTGGCATTGTAACATCATTACAGGTACACCTTCCTGCATTGTGAACACTATTTCCAGCAGAAAAAGGAGTTGCGGAGAGATAACTAAGAATCGTCCGAAGAGACCCTTGCTTAGCCTTTGTCCATTTTTGTACAGTACACTCGCCTTTCATTGTGAATACTATTTCCACCAGAGAAAACTAATTGCAAAATAAATAATTGTATTTGTACAGAAATGTTGATTATCTATTTTGTTTTACTACAGGCACGTTGCAGTATTCTTGCTGCTGCAAACCCTATTGGTGGTCGATATGACCCTTCTTTGACCTTTGCAGAGAACGTAAGTTGCTGTTTATCTGGAGATTTGATGTACACATTGGATGGAGGCAGCATGCATGTACATGGAGGCAGCATGCATGTACATGGAGGCAGCATGCATGTACATGGAGGCAGCATGCATGTACATGGAGGCAGCATGCATGTACATGGAGGCAGCATGCATGTACATGGAGGCAGAGTGGTCAGAGTGTCGGTCTCAGAATCCGGTGACCCCGAGTTCGAGTCCTGCTCTGTCCACTAGCTGAGACTGTATTTGTTCCGGGCAATCCCTAGTTCAAATTCAATTTCTCGACCATGCTTGTAAATAGCCAACTGGTTCGCCTCCTTGCCAGTTGGGTTTCTTAAAAAACAATTTATGTTCTAAGATGCATTTCATTTCAGTTTCATTTCAGCACATTTGAAAACGTCATGTTGAATTTGCGTTAAACTCATCACTAGTAGATGAGCTTGGCATTAGGTGCTTGATCGGTGGGGGGTGCCTGGCTCGGAGCTTCTGCAGTAACCATGGCAACCCTGTCACAACCAACCGAGCACCTGTCACACTGACCAATCAGTGGACCATATACTTACCTATACTTACCACAGGGATGGGAGGGAGGGGAATTCACGTAGCAATGGCAATGTGCTAGCGAAGCCACGATCGTGAGTATCGTGTTGCTCTGGTGTGCGAACCTTGCCAGGCAGTTGTTGGCCACATGCCAGGTTTGCGTCATCACAAAAATAGCGTGTGATCGAATTACCTTTAGCGTGGACCAATAGCGATAGCGAGAATGCTAGCGATAAGCTGGCAATAGCAAGAATCGTATTACTCTGGTCTGCGAACCATGAGCAGCTAGCGTGATCACAAGATTAGCGTGTGATCGTGATACCCTTAGCGTGGACCAATAGCGATAGCGAGAATGCTAGCGAGAAGCTGGCAATAGCATGAATCGTAATACTCTGGTCTGCGAACCATGTGCGCGGGTAGAGTCGTTGACCGAAGGTCAAGCTAGCGTGATCACAAAATTAGCGTGTGATCGCGTAACAACTCTTAGCGTGGGTCACCAAGTGACGCTTGCGACAATGCAGGTCATGAGCAGTGAACTTGCGTGGCAATAGTACATTTAGCAATGATGTAGTGCTACTTAGCTCGATTCTAACTTTGCCTAAATTTCATTTAACCACATCTATATAAATAAATGTTATTTGTAATAGATACAATATGAGCGGCCGATCTGTATGGGATTTACAAACTCGAGCCGTAGGCGAGAGTTTGTAAATCCCATACAGATCGGACGTGAATATTGTATCTGACTTATCGAATCCAACGATGTAAAAGTGGATGTTTTACTGTAATTTGGATGATAGGAAACAGTTTGGCCAAGAAAATCGAAGTTAAAGTTGAATGCAAATGAGGACGATTCTGTATCCGATTTACAAATGTCTGCTACGCTTATGATTTCTATTGTATTTCCCTCATTAATTATTCATGAATTTGATAATATTCTATATTCTACACGTTCAAATGTACATTGTACTAAGGATAATAAAGCTTTATTCGTATTTGGCTTATTTGGAATTTATATGTTTGTTTTCAACAGGTTGATTTGACGGAGCCCATTCTGTCTCGTTTTGACATCCTTTGTGTTGTAAGAGATCAGGTGGATGCAATCCAGGTGAGCACAGATACACGTTGTACGCATGCATACACATGTACATGTACCATGGTTCTCAGTACAAGCTTGATTGATGGAATTCTATCTGTCAAGATGATTTAATGAATGCAATGGAGTATTTTGATTCTTTTATTTGTAGTCTGTGTTGTCTTTTTCAGCTGATGAACATTTCTTTTGCAGGATGAGTTGTTGGCTCGTTTTGTGGTTAACAGCCATGTTAAACACCACCCAAACAACCAGGCAGAACCTGGTGATGATGATATGCAGGTAAAATACACAGATAGATACACAGACAAGCAAACAAACAGACAAACAAACAAATAGTCAAACAAACAAAACACAGACAAACTAACAAACAGACAAGCAAACAAACAGTCAAACAAACAAATACACAGACAAGCAAACAAACAAATACACAGACAAGCAAATAAACAAACAGACAGACAAACAAACAAATACACAGACAAGCAAACAAACAAATACACAGACAAACTAACAAACAGACAAGCAAACAAACAGACAAGCAAACAAACAGACAAACAAACAAATAGTCAAACAAACAGACAAACAAACAGTCAAACAAACAAACAAATACACAGACAAGCAAAGAAACAAACAGCAAACAAGCTATCCATCCAACAAACAAGCAACATATATAAGTTATATGTACAGCGTATGTTTACCAAATATTTCAACAGTTTCATTGCTTGTTTTAGGAAGAAGAAGAAATAGACAAAGACCAGATTCCTCAAGACTTACTAAAGAAGTACATCATCTATGCAAAGGAGCGTGTCCATCCAAAGCTACACAACATGGATCAAGATAAAGTGGCCAAAATGTTTGCTGATCTCAGGAAAGAATCGATGGTAAGAGTGAGAACTAGAAATATGAGAACTTTGTTGCATGTTGACCAGCATTTTACTTAATGAAGACTACTGCTGCCCCTGTAGTTGCTCATGTTGCTGCTGATGGTGGTGGTGGTGGTGGTGGTGGTGGTGGTGCTGATGGTGGTGGTGGTGGTGGTGGTAGCACTGCTGCTGCTGTTGCTTGTAGTGGCAGGGCTTAGAGCTGATGACAATGATTATCCGTGATGATGATGATAGAGGTATTGGAGATAATGAGGATAGTGACTGATGATGTTGGTCGTGGCAATGCTGCTCCTGCTGTTGCTGGTAGTGGCACAGCTTAGAGCTGATGACGATGATGACAATTGTGATGATGATGACAATGATGATAGTGGAAATGGAGATAAAGTGTGACAATGACTGATGATGTCATTGGTAGAAGTGTTGCTGCTGATGATAGTGAAGACTGACGATGCTGAAGACTGTGATGATGCTGATGCTGAAGACTGTGATGATAATGATGCTGATGCTGAGGACTGTGATGATGTAAACGAGTCCTCGGCTCATTGTATAAGCTCACAACAACAACAACAACAACAACAACATGATGATGACAGTCGTGACATAAACAAGAATAGTTTCACCAGAATTAATAATAAGTGAAACAACGTTCACTTATCAATATCTAACAAACTGAATTCCTTGACTCTTCAGGCAACAGGATCCATTCCTATAACTGTACGTCATATCGAGTCCATGATTCGCATGGCGGAATCTCACGCAAAGATGCACCTGCGAGAATATGTCATGGAGGAAGATGTCAACATGGCTATTAGAGTCATGCTGGAGAGCTTTATTGACACACAGAAGTTCTCCGTCATGAGGAGTATGAAGAAGGTGAGTCTTATTAATACTTAGTGAAGAAGAGAGAAAGAAAGAAAGGGATAAAGAAAGAAAGGATTAAAAAAAAGAATGGAGGAAGTAAGAGATAACGAAAGAGAGAGAGAAAGAAAGAAAACAGAAGGAAGGAAAGAATAAAGGAAGGAAAGAAAGGAATGAAGGGAGAAAGAATGGAAGGAATAAAGGAAGGAAGAAAGAAATTGGTTGTATCTGACCTGTGACAGTCTAATAACTGATGAGTTGCTATTATTTTTCTTTTTCCTTGTTTGTGCTCTTATTTGTTTGTTTTTGTTTTGTCTCTTTGATTGTCCTTTTTTTCGTGGTTGTTCATACGATTGGTTTCTGCACACTTTTGCCGGAATGTTTTTCCACGTTTGATGTGGCTAAATGTAATTTAGGCAAAGTTAAAATCAAGGCGCGCTGGCCTGCTTGGCTGTTGCTGCAGGGTGCCTGCATTGCCGGCTCACGTGGAGTTTATTTAGGATTAGCGCGCGATCCTTGCATTGGCTAAATGGTCAGCGGTTAAATTGGTGCTACGGGGTGCCCTCCTCCTTGCTGCAGGGCCGACTCACGTGGAGTTCAGTTTGGATCAGCGCGCGATCCAGTACTGTTGGATTGGTGGTTTTGCTCCCACCCACCTCCCCTGGTGGTAAGTATTACAGGTAAGTATAAAACTCCTGACTGCGGTCAGTATGACAGGTGCTAGGTGGTGGACCGTGGATGGTTACCATGGTGACCTATGCCGCCGGGGACAGGCGCGTCCCTCGTGGTGGCATCAGAGCACCTAAGCCCAACCTCATCATTGCCGATGAGTTTAATTTGTTCGTTCGTAGCTTTGTTTCTTCGTTCGTAGCATTGTTTGTTCGTTCGTAGCTTTGTTTGTTCGTTCGTAGCTTTGTTTGTCTGTGTTTTCAAAGTGCTCTCATCTATTTCAGGCCTTTTCACACTACTTGGCCTTTAGACGTGATAACAACGAGTTGCTTCTCTTCGTGCTCAAGCAGTTGGTCAAGGAACAGATATCGTATTACCGAAGTAGATACCGAACTGAACCCGACGTCGTCGAGATACAAGAAGACGAGTTCATTGACAGAGTAAGTTGCCCATCTTCTTTAATTTGTTTTCATCGCTTGCGTCATCACGTCTTCTCTGTGCAAACGCGTCGTTTTTGGCGGGAAACCTTGAAATGGCAGTAATATCTCTCTTAGAAAGCCAATTACTTTTCTGAGGGATTAGAAACTCAGAAGTTAATTCTTTATGCTGTTTTTCACTCACAACGCAAGCATAAGAACAGGCCCGACGCAAAAGGATAAGCAAAAGAAAGAGAATTGGTTTAAAACTTTTCTCATTTCGTTTCCAGGCAAGACAAATCAACATCATCAATCTGGCTTCTTTCTACGACAGCGCAATGTTCGCATCCAACCGATTTTCACACGACAAGAAGAGAAAGCTTATCTTCCAAAGGCTCTAAGAACCACACAAGACTGGGGATTTTGCTGTGTGGTAACAATTTCTCATCGTATATATAACTGATGCGGTTTAGAGAGAAAGACTTTGACAACTTTATATTGTCAATTGAACAAATATACAACAAAAAATAACGCCGTAAAGTTGGTCTTTCAATCTTTGGACTTCGCGCTGTATTTCCTTTGGTACTTAAACAACCCCACCGAAACCCTACCGAAAACCTACCGAAAACTTACCGAACGAGTCGTAAGTTAAATTCTTTCGACAGATTCAAAATGTGGCTCGAACTGCAACTTTTCTCGTCGGAGTTTTGCGGAGTTTGAAGTCGCAGTGCATATAAAACTACCTTTGTAATATAGTATTTATATTTGTGTATCTGTAATGTTGGTGAATGTCTGATTCAAATAAAATATTAAACTTCTCAGCGAACTCGAAACTATGAACGAATTAACCCTTGGGGGAGGGGTTGGGGAAGATGGAATGGGTCTTGGGGGAGGGGTTGGGGAAGATGAAATGAAGATGAAAACTATCAGGTTGATTAATAAGACCGGCTGATAGGTTCACCAAATTCTACTACTTTTCCATCATCGATAACTACTATTCTATCGTAGTCAAGAACTGTGTCTAACCGATGTGCTATTGCTAACACAGTTTGATCTTCTAGCTTGTATCGTATGGTATCTTGAATGAGCTTATCTGTCGTGTAGTCGACATTCGCTGTAGCTTCGTCCAATTAATACAACAATCTTTTTCTTCTGTAGTAGTACTCGGGCTAAACAGAAAAGTTGTCTTTGGCCTACGCTGAAGTTGTTCCCTTCCTCGCTGACAGTGCACTCGAGACCTTCTGGGAGTAATTCCACCAACGATTTTAGCTGTACTTGTTCGAGCACATCCCAGAGGTCACTTGTAGAGTATTTACCCGAGGGATCCAGATTAAACCTTAGATTTCCTTTAAATAGAAACGGGTCTTGTGGGATACAGCCAACAGCACTTCGACTATCCTGAACGTTTAGGTTTTCAAGAACCACGTCACTAATGGTGATAGACCCAGAAGTGGACTGGGGAAGACGAAAGAGCTGGCAGCCATGATGGATGATTTTCCAGCTTCTGTTCGCCCTACAATTCCGATCTTTTCTCCACTATTAATCACCATGTTAATACCCTTCAACGCCTTCGCTCCACCTGGATAGTATATAAGCGTCACATCGTTAAATGACAGGGACCCATTGTTCGGCCATCCTGGTTCCGTATCGAGCTGAGTGTAATGTATGATTCTCTCGACGTATATTTTCGGTATTTGCAGCGCTTATTGCAAGATAATCTTATTGCAAGATAATAAACTATGGTAAAATGTACAGCATAGAAAATGAGAATACCCACTGAGGCTGAAATACAAAAGAACTAGTTAGCCTAGATGTCACATCAGAGACGGTATTGCGCGCGTTTTTCCGTACGTTTACGTTCAACAGAATTTAGTGACAATATGACAATATACTCTGTTGAACGTTAAACGCAAGCGATTCCGTGCGTATGTAATAAGTATCTCGCGCCCTCTGTTGCAGGGCAACTTGCTCACAACTGTTGTAACCAAGTTGCATGCGACAGTTGTAGGCAAAAGTTGTGCCGTGCGTCTAATTCGGCCTTAACGTTAACTAGTATTGTAAAACGTACAGCAGCCATGTTTCTCTGTACACAGGCGCGGATCCAGTAAAAAGTATCAGTAATATAGCTCTCTTGAATGTTTAATTTATTCAGTACAAACTTGTTTAGAGGTACAAAAACGGCAGGTTCGGAAAACGGTCACATTTTTTTTTTGATCCGCGCCTGTTACAGTAGATTGATCAGTGCGCTTGGCAGTCATAACATAGCTCAGCATATACATCACTCTACAACGTACTTTCAAAACTCTATTGTTGTAAAACAAGTTTTGCTTGTCGTATCGCTTCACCTTTCCGCTATTTGACTTACCGCTGTCTTTGGATGTCAATAGAGCAACAACAGCAATTAATAACAACGTTGAACACTGACGACACCAAATTCGCATGAAACGCTATCCACAGTTCGCACGCTTCGACTAGTATAAATGTTCTGTTCACAACGTCCTGGTGTCCTGTGGAAATCAAAATAGATCGACAAGTAAGTCTAAATAGAAAATGCTAGGCAGCGTGCTTTATTATCGAGTAATCGAGTTTTATAATATACACTGCATGTAACATCCTATAAGAACGCGCGATTTCATTGGATGCTAGGCGTGCACCATTTTTTATAGTGCATGCCATAGCAACCATGTTAGGTACGCCTCGTGCTTCTCGCCTCTTCTTTCTATTCCCAAGTGCTTCTATTAGTTAACAAAGGACAAGAAAGACAGTGTACCTGTGCATGATTCTAATATGTTCCTTGTTTGCACTGAATGCTCTGATGACGTCTGCTCCTCTGAACGTTTGGACAACATGTTCATACAACGGACTTCCACTGAGGGCATTTAGTCTTTGCTCTCGATGCCTTCAAGTAGTATTTTCCTAGTAACAAGATGTACACTACCACAGGCAAACATGCAATAATCATATGGGACTATAAATAGAGACACTGACAAGAATAAATATAATTGTGATGACAAGAATCACAAGTTGCACAACCAAATCAACGAGCTCATCATCCATCAATGCAGTGTCCTTTGCGAACCTATTCACTATTCGTACAGCTGGATTGGTATCGAAGTTACAAATCAAATTTAAATATATATATATATATATATACTGGCTATTTCTGAAAAGGTTTATCGAAACAGACCATGCAGCACCTCTTTTAAGAATCAGTTAGTTACGCGTAGCTAGTCTCTGCAAAGCTGGATGAAACTGTATTTTACACCAGTTATCGCGGAGTTGAATCATATGCTCTTGCTTGAATGCAGTTTTGAAAAATTGTTCTGTATATGTGTTTAAGTTATTTATATGTCATAGAGTAATTTGTCGCTTGGTAAAGTATATGTGTTGTTGTGATACAGTCATTTGCAAAAATTCTGGCCGCTACGAAATATCAATATATCGATATATCGGGTGCATTATGGGTAATGAAATAATCGAAAATTCCCCTTAAAGCGGGTTAACGGCAGCAAAGTTGGTAGAAATACTTAGTATAATGTTTATTTTAGTCATACGTTTGTTGTTTGTAAATTTTGCTTCATTTAATAAGTTAGGAAACTCAAAATAGTATTATTTAATTATCCATAATGCACCCGATATATTGATATATTGATATATCGTGGCGGCCAGAATTTTTGCAAATGACTGTATCGATTGATACAATTATAATCTGTTGAGTCAGTGGAAATATGTTCCGGCCATACGTTTGTAGTGTGTCATATTTTAGATCGTTGGCTCGCCGCACATGGAGCATAAAGAAACACAAAATCTCTGGGAAACCTACTGACCTGTTTGAGTATGCAATCGAGAAAATCAGTCGAGATTTGCAGCTATACACTAAAACGACTGACAGCCCGGCGTTAATTGTAAGTAAGCGGTACCGGAACGTTAACCGAACCGCCAAAACATGCATGATTCAAAAGACGTACGTGACGCCGGGGAACAGCGTCAGGATTACCTATTATCATCATTTACTTTTACTTTTAATCATAATATTTAATGCTTATATTGCGCATTTTAACATTTGAATATGATCAAATGCGCACTACACAACACTAGAAATAATTATGTACAACTGATGATAAAAGGTCTTCAGGCCTTACTAACGTTACCAAAACTACCCCCCCCCCCCCCTAAACTAGATTATCAATATAATATGCTCATTTAATATTATGAATAAAAATATAAAAATACTCTAATGAATAAGACAGTTCAGAGTTTAAGAATAAGGTTCAGTGCGCATGCGATTTTATCCCGATTATATCACCTTCTTTTGTTATTTAAAAATAACACAAACGTTAACAAAAGAAGGTGATATAATCGGGATAAAATCGCATGCGCACTGAACCTTATTCTTAAACTCTGAACTGGCTTATTAATCTAGACTATAGGCCTCTTACTAACTTACCAAAACTATCCCCCCTAAACTAGATTATCAGTGTAATATATGCTCATTATTATGACTAAAAATATAAAAATACTCTAATGAATTAATCTATACTAAGTTAAGGCATAGTTAGTAGAGGGGACTGGTTGGGAAACCTTTTGTTATATATTTTTGTTCGTTTTTTTCAACCGTGACCGTGCACAAATCTTTTGTTTTGTCATTGTTTTGCCTTTTAAGGAGATTTTTTACGAACGCGCGTATTGAGCGCCAAAAACCAATAGCATGGAGAATACGTTTTGTACAAGGCTAAAACTGCTTTAGCAAAGAGTTCAAGGTATTTGTGATGGTTTTTGAACGGTAAAAGTGAAATTAGAGTGTTAATCCAAAGTGAAAATTTGATTTGAAAACTGTCCACATGGGCTAGCTCTGTATATTTACTGTTGTTGCTGATGTTTTCCCCTGAATTACCTCAAATTTGAAACAAAAAGTAGGAAAATGGCTTTGTACAACGCTAAAACAACTTTAGGCAGACAATTTACTTTGTTTTTAATAGTTTGTGCTTAGTTAAAATAAAATTAGAGTGTTAATCCAAAGTGAAAATCGAAATTCAAACTGTCCAAAAGGGCTGGTTTTTGGCGCTTTTGGCGGATATTACGCGATGTTGAAATAAATAACCTCTTAATTTGCTATGGTTGAGCTGAACTGAACCCAAACGTTTCCTTTGGCTGATTGTGCGATATATTCCTATTCAAAATTAAATATATTACAATATTTAAATAAATAACTCAATAGAGAACATTTGGGTTCATTCATTTAGCCATTTTCTAATGAATTTGAACAAACATTGTGCACGGTCAGGACCCGTTCAACATCATAATGACATTATAGGACTAGAACAAAGAAATATAACAAAAGGCTTCCTAAGACGTAGCCTCCTTTCAGTATATGCAGATGTTCTTAGGGAAGCGTTGCGTGACGTCACTAAGAACGTCTGCGTATGAGGCTATACTTACTGCTGGTTTGCAATCAATCCCTGGAGATTTAAAATACAAAAGACGCAGCGGTCATGTTGGTTGAACTAAACAAGAGAAGCTAATGAGGAACCAACATGGCCGCCATGACGTCACGTGAAAACCAGCAATAGGCCGGGGCTCTTTTTATTTTATTTTATTTTTCTAGTTCTGTAATTGTTTTTCTCTAACATGTCCATTGTTCCTTCGCTATAAGGCCTGTTATTGGTCCAAATCTCGCCTAATCTCGCCTAATCTCGCCTGATCTCGCAGCAAGATTAGGCGGGGTTTGGACCAATAGCAGGCCTGCTATATATATACATGTAGTACCTTTTGCATACTCATTATTAGCCTGCTTTTGTCGGTAACTCCTAAAAACTAACGTAATAAAAAGAAAGAGAAACGAAGAGAAAAAATATTCGACTGCTTCTTGTTGAACCGACGACGACGACGAACAAAAAATCTTAATCTCAATTTTATAAGTCGGGCATTCCACAGGAAGCCCGAGTAATAAGGCCATCGCAACTGATCTGGCCTTAGCGTTCTTTATCCCTTTCAATGTTCCTCTGACTTCAGATCTATTCCTTCACGGATCTGCAAAAAAAGCATTGTCATAGTGTGTCATCACGACAGAGTCACGTGCCTAGATTAAACGTGAATGTTTAGTTTATACAGGGAGGTGTGAGGTTTATAATATACATGTAGTTCCCTACTCTTTTCAGTCACTTTCTTCGATTTTTTACTAGTAAATTATAAAACTGAGATAAAACTCTCCGTTTCTGGGATACCGTAGAATCCGGGCCCGTTTCTCGAAAGCCCCGTAAACTTTTCGGGCCCGAAAAGACATTCCAGAAATCTGAGACACTTACTCTACAAAGCTGTTCTTTTGACATGTTTTTAACATGAACAAACTTTCCCTTCATGCAAAGTTTCATGTCTGTAAACTACTTTGTTTTGAAGATATAGATTTTTAAAGAAACCCTTTTCGGACCCGATAAGCTTTCGGGGCTTTCGAGAAACGGGCCCCTGGGCTTATATAACTTCGTAAGGGTGTTGTGGTGGGCTTAATCGGGTGGGGGGGGGGGGGGGGGGTGGGGGGCTTATAACCGGGGGGGGCTTATAAAAGGGAGGGAAAAAACGTCTGAAATCCGTTCTATAAAAACAATGTTTATAATCGTGACCATTTTAGTTAAACAGTGTTCATGCAACAATAACTGTTAACGTTTTTAAACGTGAATATGCTCAGAAAAAAAATAATAATTTGAGCGGATATTCAATTAATGAGCTACCGTATACTACTGGACTCCATCAGTCTCGTTTGCTACGTACACCTAATTGCCTAATTATTGTTTCCTGTATATGTGGTACCCCGTATAGGGAGGAGTAAATAAAGGGGGCTTATAACCAGGGGGGCTTATAACCGGGAGGAAATTTCTGCTAGCAGACAGGTTGGCTTATAATCGGGGAGGGGGCTTATAACCGGGGGGGTGGGGGGTAGGCACAGACAGATTCTGCTCAAAAATTCTTTAAAAGTTGCCCCCCAAAAAACTCAAAAGTTGCTCAAAAGTTGCTCAAATTTGAAAAAGTTGCTCCCAGACTGATAAAAAGTTGCTCCAAAAAAAAAAAAATGTTCTCACTCTTGTTGCCTGATTTATTGAAAAATGATAAAGAATCAAGTTTCTAAACTCAACAGCTTCAAAAGATCAAGCAATTATTCTAAACACCACTTGATATTGCATAATTATACTGAATCAATATGGTTGTATTAAAAAGAGACTCACTAGGCCGCCATTTTGTTGGCTTAGCAACATAGTGAGTCAAAAAATACATCGAAATGGAAGCCCTTTCAGGTTCCGTCATCTCTGCCCCGTTTTCTCTAGCAATTTGAATAGGGTCTTCGCTTTCTTGCATGGCTTCCGCCATTTTGCTTTCAGCAATACCGGAAGCTGTTCTATATTTGGAATATTAACACAGGATACCCAACGAGCAACGAGACATCCATATATGGAAGATACACCACAGGACACCCAACGAGACATCCATATATGATACACCACAGAAAATCGTGCTTATAGCAAGATTTTTCGTTCGGTGTTTGATTTGAAATGGCAAAATATATCAAAAATTGTCATTTTGGTAAAAGTTGCTCGGAAAATCTCAAAAGTTGCTCAGAATTGAAAAAGTTGCTCAAAATTGAAAAAGTTGCAAAAGTTGCCGAGCAGAATCTGTCTGTGCCTAGTGGGGGGGGGGGGGGGGGGGGGGGGGGGGGGGGGTTATAACCGGAATTGCCTTATACCACTATGACGTCACATCAAAACAATCTATTGTTTAAACGCTAAGGATCATGGTCGCTAGAGGGGGACAAAACAGCAACAACACAAAGGATTACCCAAATAAATGTATTTTACAGACGGTCTGAAAGCGATAAAAGTCACCAAACACAGTAAATATTGTGGGAAAAGCATCGATGAACATAATAACTGGAAACTAGCCAATTTGAAATCTAGCGAACCTCAGCAGAGCAGATTTAGTTCAAATTTCTATTGTTCTTCACGATTCTGTCCCCCTCATAAATAAGCCGTTACGTCATAGTGGTATAGGGCAATTCTACGGTATGTCGTGATGTCAGCCGCAAATGTCTGGGAATAGCAAAGGACTATGGGTAATGTAGTGGTGAGCCTCGTTGTGATGATACCGTGCACGCCAGTTGGTCGCCATGTTGAATGAATCATTAGCAGAAGGGAAAAAAATCTACCGGTTTTGAAATGCTTTAACAACCTTCTGTTGGCCCTACTGGAACTCAAAACTATTCCTTTGAAAAGCTAAGTTTCTCTTCTGTTAAAAGACGGCCGGGTATTTCACAGGGTTTCAGGAGAACGTACTTTGAAGGGTCCGTCTAGCGGTGTACGTTGATCTTTCGCCATTACACTCTTGTGCTGTTTTACTCCCAAGAAAAACTATTTCTACTGCTATCCGGCCAGGGATTTTCACCAGAATGCACCATTACTTAACAATAAAGACATCAAGTAAGGTTTCAAGAGTCTGTTGAAGATGAAAATCGACAGGAGCAAGATAAGAAAAAGCCATTCGCAGCCAGTAAGTAACCTTCACGGCTGGCATTGGTACTTGTAAAGCTTCAAAATTCATAAAACCAGGAATTTTAGAAATTCCCTCTATGATAGCGAAGTACACCACAGGCTAGCCATTCGTCCTAGGCAGTATTTAATACGCGTTGTAACGTTAAATTTATTTATTTTCTTGCCTAAGGCACCGGAATGCGAACGGTTAATACAGAGGCTGACTGAAGCCAAAGATGGAGACTTGGTGAACATCTTAAAATCAGTGGACACGTGGTTTTATGGAAAGGTATGTTGTACCATTCTAGGTCTTTATTACACAGGATGTACTCTGAACAATAGCAGTAAAAGTGTTTAAGATCTCTTTAGTTTTCTCTTCATCGTGAGGTATTTATTTCTTGGTCGAATAACACATTGCGTCATTGATAAAAGTACATTTGTACTTGGGATTTGTTGAGGATATTGAAGTTATATTTATACAACGTTGACAAAGTGTTTTAATACTGATCTGATCAAACAATGGTGCAGGACTTTAAGTGCCATCGATGTGGACTATTTTATCAGGTCTATAAACTGTAGTACACTGGTTTTTCACACTTCAATGCATTGATTAATGTAACTACAAACTAAATGCACTACGTACAGTACACTACATTACTACTCTATGCAAAGTTCTCTTCACTACCCTGGACTACAGTACACATCATCTGTACATATGTGTATGGTAGCTTCAAACCATCTACATGAAAGAGGTGATGGGAGAAGCACAATGCCATTCATCAAAACCCCTCATTTTTTATAATATTTATGATCAATAATATTGTAATGAAGTAAATCACACTGCAGAGTAAGCCAAAGATAAAGCTCACTCCTCATTCCAGAGACTTAGGCCAATCAGATGACCTGTTATATCTTAACGCATACTGGATGTGTGCCCATGCCGCTCTCACAAAGCACAAACCTCAGCTACTCAAATTATGAGTTATTTTATGATTGTCCTTTGTTAAGGACTAAAATAGAGAGATAAATTTCCACTACTTGGAAACCAGTATTGTTGTATTGCTGTATTTGTAACCCCACTTAAAATAAAGATTATTATTATTATTATTATTACTTTCTCAATGTAACATCCATTGCTAACAGACCGTACATATAGCTAATTGCATAATCGTTGTCGGGTTGAAAATCATAATTCATAGAAGCTGAGACCGCAAGGATGGATGGGAAATCAGTTCAATGTTCAATGTTCTCGTAGTTTTGAAGGTATATGAGCTATTTAACTAAGATCCTACAAGTCTGGATAAAAAGGTCGATCATTTGACGGTGTTATTTGAGAGTTTTAATTTCCCAGAAATCCTTGTGGTCATAGCTTTCATGATTTCAACCCGACAACGATTATGCAATTAGCTATATATGTTCCAAAAATGTGCTTAGATGCTAAGCATAAAATCAATTTACAAGATAAGTACATTGAGATTAGAAGTAACTAGACGCTCTTCTAGCGTGAAGTCGGGCTTCTAAATGAAATGTAGCCTATTTGAACTAAATATAGATATCTTATAGTGCGATTAAAACAGTGTTTGGTTGATCGTCGTTGCGTGACTTGAGCTCGATAGAACATGCTTTCCTTGCAATTTCAGTACTGCGATTTCACAAACTCATCGAATCATGAATGACAATGACATAGTTTATTTGTTACCATAAATATATCCATACAAATACCATATACATAAACTAGACATCGCAGAGTGATTAAACAATGTTTGGATGAAGTGTAAATATGGGTTTACCTCGACGGTTATCGGTCGGCTGAAAACCTTACAACTGTTCTCTTCACCGGCTGCGTGTATCAACTCCGATTCGTTTTAAGTTCTAAAGATCTCTAAACCCTTTGCAGTACTAGTACTGGATTGATAAATCCATATCTCTATCCCATCTCTATGAACTAGACATCACAGCGTGATCCAATATGGTGACTTGAACAATCATGCACAATATTTCCTGCCGATTCTGGGCATTCAAATCTGTGATTTACTTATAACAATTTCAAAACTCAGCCAAATAAAGATCGATCAGTGTTATAAACTTACCACAACACACAATTACAGCGGTACAAAGTATAGAAGACATTGTGACTTCGTTTAGATTTCAATCGTGTCAGAAATGTGCGATACTCGTGTGCGATATTGATAGCATATTTATCTTCTAACTTGTGGCATTTTGCTTTGATCCCCATTATTTCATCATTTAACTCAACATGTGAAGTCATTTGAGCGATATATTTGAGTTGTTTTGAGCAATATTTGTTTGTCTCATGTTGATCAGAGCCTTCGGTAATTAACCGAGTGGCCGGCACAGGGCGCATGCGCTGTAGAACCCAGTTGGCGATTTGAAGCCAAAGATGAAGAATACCGAATCTCATTTTTAGAGTCGGGCCTTCCACAGGAAGCCCGACTAATAAGCACTACACCTAGTTTGATCTCTGAAAAATTCATCTCACATTTTCTCCTGTAAGTTATGCAATTAGAAGCTGCTAAGCATTTTGTGAGCACTAGTTAAGTTATCCAATTCGCTGAGGGTGCAAATGGTATTACGTTTAAGACCAATGGGAATTAATGATTTTTTCTTTGGAAGAAAATTGCTCAAGGGCAAATTCAAAATACCATATATAAATTATATACATTGTATATACATTTACATGTAGCAGTAAGCTTTCCATCTTTAGACCAGAAGGTTTTATCCTACTATCAGTTCATCTAATTTATTAACTCTTCATGTACAATGTACATTATAATCAACTTGTGGGTTCCATAGACAAATCTCCCTCAACATTTTACATGTGGTTTTAATTGAATGATTTTCTTGTCAGGATTGTTTCACATGCATGTATTTTCTGTTGAAAAGTGCCATGAGTACAATTCATTCAGTTATTATTGCAGTATTCTTCAAATCAATAACATTGATAATATCAATAAGGCCACAGACAGCTTTAATCGTTTTTGCAAGTCACTTACAAATGTACTTACTTATTACTCTAGTTCAAATTGAGATACAGTTTGCCCCTGGCTTATATTATTATTTTCTGTTAGTGATATGCACTTAAAATAAAAAGCTTTATTTAAAAGTGTTGGCTGCATCGTATTTGATATTAAAGTGACTCAGACGTACAAATTTATATGACAAAGCTTCTGTTTTTCTAAAGACCTTTTGTTTTAATTATGGTGCCATGTACATGTACATACATGTATAATGGTTCATGTTTTCTCACCGTGGTATACATATTAAAATGCATCATGATGCATTTTAATGTTTTATGGGTTGTGCATATTGTGCATTACAGTAATTTAAAAAAATGTTGTTGCCATAAAAGCAACAAGTGATGAGCCAAGACTGCAGAGGACATAGTTCATATATCGGCGTAATAGCTGTACTTAATGGCCAACACCGCCAACACTAATGTCAAGGAAGTCAGCGGCATCAATGAACATGTATATTTGCACGTCCTCTGTGGTGATTGCTTGTTCTGTTTGACAACATTTTTTGTTGTATATGGTTAATATTTCCTCACCATGGTACACAATTTAAACATCTAGGTGCAAACGGTCATGGGTAATAATATTAATTTATGTCCATTTTTTGATTGATCAATGGTTCTAGTGTGATCTTGGTCACTGGGCTGATGTATTGGACAGATTTGATGACATTCTTGCCAGTGTAGGGAAGCCAGTCAATGGTAGTGCATGGATACTCACCTATGATAAACTGGATGTGTTGGAGGGACCTGAAGTTGCTGTAAGTAGATGAAATTGTGGGATTTATGGGACTTTAATGTGTACTGATTCATTAATGTTTGACAATGCAATGCAACTAAAATGCGTGTGTAGCCTTTCTTGGAGGGAAGGGAAGGGTGAAACGGGAAGGAGGTGGAGTACAAATGATGTTCATCAGGTGAATACTAAATTCATAACCCTAACCCTACCCACTATGGGCTGGCTACATAGGCTATAGACTTGCACTCAGTTGAACATAAAAATTGCTGTAAAATCTGTCTTTTAATCAGGCTGTACGACATCGACGTCTACTTAATGTGCAAAGGTTTCAAAAACACTGGAAAAACCATTGTTTACATCATTGTATGTATGATTATGACTTAGTAAACTTACATGTAGTGTTTACCAATGATTTCACAGGCTGAGAAGCGAGAGCTTGTTAATCAAGTACTAAGGTTTACAGCACTACTGATTGAACATGCATACTCTAGACCTGCATATAACTCAGCTGAGGTAGGATGTCTTAACTGTACCACTGTTGTCCATATAGAGTGTTTTTTATGAGTGGGAAACCTACGGTACCATGACACTGAAATGGCTTCCTTTCTGAACCAATCAAAAAGCGTGCAGATACATCTTATTATTATCTCTTCCAATCAAACTCTTTCAATATGGCACCACATGGTACCATAACTTTCTCACTCATACGAAAATGACTATCTTTTTTTACAGAACCACCCACAGATTATGCTATGTATTTAACCATACATAAATAAATATTGATGTAGTAGAATGTACATGTATATTATTATGCTGGCGCAAAATCCAGTGTTGAAGGACTTTTTACATCATTGTAGCATCTTATCACACTGTTGGGTGCAAGTGACATGGAAGTCGTGCTTTCCGTGTTGGGTCTCCTGTACGTGTTCAGGTAATTGTTACATATTGTACCTTTAGAACACTATAAGTATGTACATGTGCTCTTAATGACATGGAAGTCATGCTTTCCGTGTTGGGTCTCCTGTACGTGTTCAGGTAATTGTTACATATTGTACCTTTAGAACACTATAAGTATGTACATATGCTCTTAATGACATGGAAGTCGTGCTTTCCGTGTTGGGTCTCCTGTACCTGTTCAGGTAATTGTTACATATTGTACCTTTAGAACACTATAAGTATGTACATATGCTCTTAATGACATGGAAGTCGTGCTTTCCGTGTTGGGTCTCCTGTACGTGTTCAGGTAATTGTTACATATTATGTACCTTTAGAACACTATGAGTATGTACATGTGCTCTTAATGACATGGAAGTCATGCTTTCCGTGTTGGGTCTCCTGTACGTGTTCAGGTAATTGTTACATATTGTACCTTTAGAACACTATAAGTATGTACATATGCTCTTAATGACATGGAAGTCGTGCTTTCCGTGTTGGGTCTCCTGTACGTGTTCAGGTAATTGTTACATATTATGTACCTTTAGAACACTATGAGTATGTACATGTGCTCTTAATGACATGGAAGTCGTGCTTTCCGTGTTGGGTCTCCTGTACGTGTTCAGGTAATTGTTACATATTATGTACCTTTAGAACACTATAAGTATGTACATGTGTTCTTAATGACATGGAAGTCATGCTTTCCGTGTTGGGTCTCCTGTACGTGTTCAGGTAATTGTTACATATTATGTACCTTTAGAACACTATGAGTATGTACATGTGTTCTTAATGACATGGAAGTCGTGCTTTCCGTGTTGGGTCTCCTGTACGTGTTCAGGTAATTGTTACATATTATGTACCTTTAGAACACTATGAGTATGTACATGTGCTCTTAATGACATGGAAGTCGTGCTTTCCGTGTTGGGTCTCCTGTACGTGTTCAGGTAATTGTTACATATTATGTACCTTTAGAACACTATGAGTATGTACATGTGTTCTTAATGACATGGAAGTCATGCTTTCCGTGTTGGGTCTCCTGTGGTATAGAATATGTATGGCATATGACGGGCTTCCTGTGGTGTTTGTCACGCAACCTGGTCGTGTTGACAGTTGAGTTGTTTACTTCCGATCTAGATTCGATTCACATCTCTGTCTTTTATGGCTTTTATTCACCAAGAATGCAAGTACATCAAGGTATGCCATTGATGCATTATATTCTTTGAACACAAGGTATTGAAAGCCAAGCTAATAGCCAATTCGGCTAACACAATGTTTACATTTTTACCCGGCCCAATTCAAAACCTTTGGGAATAAGAGCTTTTTGTTCCAAACATTTCCATGTCAATGCTCTATTGAAATCGAAATACAACAGACAAAAAACCGTATTCCCAAAAGATCTGAATTGGGTACAACATTGCGTTAGCCGATTTGGACTATCAGTCGAGATTCGAACTCAACCGTCAATGAAGCTTTCGTTTGCTTGTGGTTGACCTTCCAGGAACGTGTGATATTTTTTCTAAAAGTTTCGTATTTGCTCACAATGCTTTGAAACGTTTTTAAAATGTCAATACAAGTATTCGCTTTGGTCTGATTGAATTTATTTCCAAGACATTGAATGGTTTACAGGGTTCTCAGTAGTAGCCGGCAACCGGCGGAAACCGCCGGCTGTGAGGATGATCGTAGCCGTCTGTTCTGGCTAAAATAAAAATTAAATCGACTTTCCGAAAGGAATATAAAAACGATCGCTTACTAACGGTACTCAATACACATTTGTTGAACTGTTGAATTTTTTTTCTGATATCAGCTACAGGAAAAAAAACCTTCTTTGAAAATGCGCTTGTAATAAAGTATGCATCAGTTTGTGTGTCTGTCTAAGAATTGTTTTAAATCTCAGCGAATTAATCAGAAATGCATAATAATTACTTACGGCATTAAACGCGACGACCATCTCGTGTAAAGATCAATCTCGCAATATTTCGTGCCAGCGTCTCTCACAACGAAGAAGAAGAAGTCTAACCAAGATGCAAGTGTTGGAATCCCCGGTAAGTTTTGATTCGATAGATTTCAGTTTTTCGTGTTCACGGTATCTAGCGGCTCCTCCGCAGGCTACTTTATCGGAATGGAATTTTTATCAGAATTGGAACCGGCCCCAAACCCCAAGGAGTTGCCTGCGGAGGAGGCTAGTTAGATCTCAACAAATTCTTGTTGGTTTCTTTCAAGAGATGAAAGCAGATTATATTTTTTACATGCCAGTAAAGTTAATTTTTCTCTACTTTGCGATGTCAACTTATTTATGCAAATCTCCTTTTCGCTGTGCACTCATGCATGACTCCAAAGTTGTGATTCCTACATTGTAGTTTGGTAATCCAAGTCTTTTTACGATGAAAAGGATCTTAGAGAATTAAATGATTGTGTATGATTTTCTTTCTTACTTTCTTTCGTTTTAATTTTTCTTTTCTTTTGAGCGATCAAGACAGTACGGCGGTAGTTACTTTTGATGTCCAGTAATTTGTGTGCTAATTAATAAAAAAAATATTATTGCCGGGATATTATTGCCGGGATATTATTAGGCGTGGACCAACATTTGATAGAAAGCTAAATAAAAGTATCGTAATATTCACAAATCAAATTAAAAACAAAACAAAGCAATTTTACACTGTAAAGACTATAAACCTATCGCATTTTGAAACTAGTCGTAAGAAAATGTCATCTACCGTTTTTTTGCCTTATAATTTCAATGCAAAACTTATTATTTATTACGTATTTGATGAAAACATAAAAAGTGTATTTGGTTACTGAATATTTATCATATAGCATGTTCTCAATACGTTTGTTGTGTGTGTGCTTTATTAATTTTTTGCCACCTGTGATCATATTTTTGCCGCCTGTTCAAAATTCTACTGAGAACCCTGGTTTAACTGACTAAATAATTGTCTTTTGCCCAGAGCGTGACATCGAAAGTCGTGATTTTGTCGCATAATTGGGGGTTGCATTTCGTCTTCCAGAATCTTAAATTTTGAGTGGCCCAAAATTTTTATTCCACATATTACAAGACGAGATAGTATTCTTTGGCTGAGGTATACTTTCTATATTTGGATTGAGGTACCAGTGGATATATTAGCCTGTCAATATAGCCTTTCAAAAAATGCTCAAAATGTGAAAATACTTTGAAAATCGATAAAATATTTATTTTTTGTTAAACATCTTCGATAAACATGTGAAAATGTAAAACATTATCTCACTTTCCCGAAATGATATCATTTGTTCAGCGAAATTTAGGAAATTATTTGTTATTGTTGGTTTTACGAGTACCATAAGATCGCCTCTCAAAACCGGAAGTGATCCCGAAAATCGAATATCGGCGCCGTTCTCCTAAGATAATTACCCGATTCAAATAAAACTTACACAGCATAACGAGTTCACCTAGACCTACATTCTGACTAAATTTGAAGGATTTCGAATTTTCGCGTTCTGCATGCTATAGGCGAAATTTACGGAGAGCCTCTCTTAATGACATGGAAGTCGTGCTTTCCGTGTTGGGTCTCCTGTACGTGTTCAGGTAATTGTTACATATTATGTACCTTTAGAACACTATGAGTATGTACATGTGTTCTTAATGACATGGAAGTCATGCTTTCCGTGTTGGGTCTCCTGTACGTGTTCAGGTAATTGTTACATATTATGTACCTTTAGAACACTATGAGTATGTACATGTGTTCTTAATGACATGGAAATCGTGCTTTCCGTGTTGGGTCTCCTGTACATGTTCAGGTAATTGTTACATATTGTACATGTACCTTTAGAACACTATGAGTATGTACATGTGCTCTTAATGACATGGAAGTCGTGCTTTCCGTGTTGGGTCTCCTGTACGTGTTCAGGTAATTGTTACATATTATGTACCTTTAGAACACTATGAGTATGTACATGTGTTCTTAATGACATGGAAGTCGTGCTTTCCGTGTTGGGTCTCCTGTACGTGTTCAGGTAATTGTTACATATTATGTACCTTTAGAATACTATGAGTATGTACATGTGCTCTTAATGACATGGAAGTCGTGCTTTCCGTGTTGGGTCTCCTGTACGTGTTCAGGTAATTGTTACATATTATGTACCTTTAGAATACTATGAGTATGTACATGTGCTCTTAATGACATGGAAGTCGTGCTTTCCGTGTTGGGTCTCCTGTACGTGTTCAGGTAATTGTTACATATTGTACATGTACCTTTAGAACACTATGAGTATGTACATGTGCTCTTAATGACATGGAAGTCGTGCTTTCCGTGTTGGGTCTCCTGTACGTGTTCAGGTAATTGTTACATATTATGTACCTTTAGAACACTATGAGTATGTACATGTGTTCTTAATGACATGGAAGTCGTGCTTTCCGTGTTGGGTCTCCTGTACGTGTTCAGGTAATTGTTACATATTATGTACCTTTAGAACACTATGAGTATGTACATGTGTTCTTAATGACATGGAAGTCGTGCTTTCCGTGTTGGGTCTCCTGTACGTGTTCAGGTAATTGTTACATATTGTACCTTTAGAACACTATGAGTATGTACATGTGCTCTTAATAACTAAATGCCATAATATATACCATTTATCTGGCGCATATGCAGTGAATGATCTATGCACTTTACGTACATGTAGTAGATGATAATATCATCACATCAACCAATAAACATGGAATATTAAAAGCCTGATTTATGGTTGAAAAGATGCTCTTGACTTTAATGGTGTCTGAAATTGTTTAGCAAATAAATATCATTGCTGTACATGTACATGAATATTGAACATATATATTATTATTATACAGCAAGAGGTGTAGCTTTATCCCTAGACTACCAGCAGACAAGAGGAAACCGTTACAACAGCGCCTTCTACACGTGGGAGAGGTAAGGGGTTCAACTGCAACAACAACTTGACCAGAATTCATGCATCTGCGACAAACCACGGCACATGGCATGGTCACGGCACAGACAGACTACGATGAATTATATAGAAAACAGCATGACACATTGATGTGTAAGGTTTCTCACAGTGATGAATACAAAATCTGGACTATTATAATAAATTATAACTATACAGAGAAACATCTAAGATCTTTATAACATTTAGAATTGAAGTGGTCAGTGCAAGAACAAGTGATCTGATCAAAATCTAAATTCTCCTCTAGGTTTTTTTGAGTTCCAAAGGAGAATTTGGATATTGATCTGTTATTGCACCATCCCCTTCAATTTGTTGTAGTTATTTTCCAGCCATATTTTTATTTGTTGTGTCTATCGTATCCCACAGAGCTGGGGAGGAAAGAATGGTGGATTTTCACTTGCAGAATGTTGTAAGAACAAACCACTCGAGACTTTCCCAGAAAGCGCAGGAGATGTTCATTTTGAGTTCTACATGCAGGGAGAAGATAACCAGACTGTAGAGCATACGGTAATACTGTAATCTTGACTGACGTACATTGTACCTTTAACACTTGCACATCATTGAAAAAAAGTAGTTACCTTGTACTTAATTTCACGCATACTTAATTTCGCGATGTTGTTAAGACAGCATTTCGCGAGGCTTTATTTTCGCGATTTCGATAAGAGAAAATGAAAAAAGAGCATTAAATTTCGCGAAAGCGGTGTCAACATTAATTTTTTTCTAAAAAAACAAACTTATTTCTATACGTACAAACATAGTCCAGTCAATCTGTGGTTTGAGATCAAACTAATTGCAATAGAATGTTTTTCACTGTTAAGATATCAAGAGAGGTGACCTAAGTAACATACTAAAAATCCCAAAAAATCCCTTCGGTGGAACATCTCGAAAATTGGAATTAAAGATATTGATGTTTTACCACAGGGTTCCCGCACTATGAAAAAAACAGCCAAGCTGTTGTTTGAGGTCAAACAAATTGCAACAGAAATAATTTTACTTCTATACGACAGAGAGGAGTGACCTAAGTAACATATTGAAAATCCCACAAAATCCCATAGAAGAAACATCCCAAAATTTGAATTAAATATTTTCATGCCACACCACAGGGTTCCCACATCATAAAAATGTAATATCCCACAAAATATATTCTTTCGAAATGATTTTCGAAGTTTTTCAGAATACAAGTGTCTGAGAATGATAAAACAAGTTTGACAACTTTGATATTGGTCTTTTTGAGTAAAAACAAACAGGAGTTTTAGGAGGGAGGGGTAGGGAATTAACTGCATGGTAAACTCTTATAAATAACCACAAATTGGCTCTTGAAATTGATAACCTCAGATCACTGGCTTCAGAGTGAGGAGCTCGAGGCCAGGACATGGGTGCTGGTGGCAGGTCAGTTCTAATCGGAAGAAGCTTTCCATTAGACAGTTTCCAGTCCAAAACTATATACCACGGGCGTGGACAGCAATACGCAAAGTGGTACACAAATGCTTACTAAAATTGTTTGAGATTTTCATTTTTTTAAACTATTATTGTTTATATTTCAATTATTTTCATATCAAATCAATTCGTTATTAAAGTTATTCATTTGTCATTTCCAAAGGCTTTTATTATATGACGCACGCTTCTCGCGTCCAAATAACAGTATTTTCGAATACATCCCGCGTTATTACACGTCACGGTTTAGGAGCCGTTAAATATGTGTTATAAACACTGTTGTGTGAACTAACTTGCTTTAAACCTTAAAAATTGCCTGAAACTGAAACTGTCCCTTTGGAAATGTTTACGGCAAAGCAAAACTTCAGTTATGACTCCTGTATGTGAACATTTCAATCCATTTACAGTTATATTGGGTCGGCATGGGAACGAATAGGGAGGAGATTAGATGAACAGTAACAATTAAGATGGAGGCACCGGTGGATGTTCAGAGGTGATCACTACAGACCCTAGTAGACTGAGACACTAGACTAGCCAATTAATCCAGCCTACTATCCAGGAATCTATTTAGCCGACCGTTAAAACTCTGCTAACGTGTTTGACACATTAATAAAGTTTATGTATGTAGTGTCTTCGTGCACTGCGGAGCGCAGCCCGGGAGTTCCATCCACGAAGCTGTTGAAGACTTCACTGTGCAGCTCCATGGCGGGAGAACAACTTTCTTCATTCGCCATCTTGCACATACACAACCACAAGGATATTAACTTTGATGTTATCGTCAAATTCGTAGAAAAAAAGAAAGGTGCTACAGCACTGACTACAGCACTGATTGGTGTTGTCACGGATCTCCTCATTCTGCGGTGTTTCCGCACTTAACTTGATGCACAAATTGCTAATCATGTGGTGTGTCCTGACATCAAGCAAGCAAAGTGCGCCTTGGGAAAGGAAACTGTATGCACAAACATTTTGCATGCAGTGCTCAGTGTGACAACATCATGTGTGCATGGAATACGCAAATCAGCTGCGCTCTGAAGAAGTTTCAGTGTGGGTTTTTTTTCTGACAAGCTGCCGATTTTACGAGTCCACACAAAAGAATACCATAAATGCGATAGAAAATGCACTTGTCTCTCTTTATGGTGGAACATCTGAAGATAGATTAGATTCCTTGAGGTACACAAACTTCTGTCAGAATGTAACCTGAGTATCAGGCCCTACCTCTCTCCTTCCCGCGCCTCTTTATTACCTTTTCCACCTTCTCTCCCCCCGAAAAGCCTGAAACTGAGAATGCGGTTAGTTTACTGCAGGCCCGTCATCCTTTTTACAGCAAAAAAAATCCTTCCCTGCATACATCATCAGTGGCAGCATACCACAACAAGAAGGTGAACTATCAGGTTCAGTAGTGGAAGGGTAATCAAGAACTAACATCAGTGTCCAGGGTGGGAATGGTAACTGTCTAATGAAAATTAAGCTTCTTCCGATTAGAACTAACCCGCCACTAGCACCCAAGTCCAGGCTTTGGAGATGATCCGAGGTCAAATGCGATTGCATGCAGAACTCTGAGATGTATATGTACTAGATTGTTCTCCTGCATGTGGAATGTGGCAGGGGTATAAAGTTACCTGAACTCGTTGGCGCCCGACTTGATCGCTGAAGATGACATTCAATTGCGCGATATTTTAACTGAATAATCCATGAATGTGCAAGCTGAAGGCAGATGCCAATTTGCATGATTCGGCGTTCTAATTTTGATATATGCTAACACTGAACTACCCCAAAGGAGTAGTATTTCAAATTTCGAATAAAACGACCAGAAACATGATTTCAAAAGCCAATTTGTGGTTATTTATAAGAGTTTACCAGTTAATTCCCTACCCCTCCCCCCTAAAACTCCTGTTTCTTTTTACTCAAAAAGACCAATATCAAAGTTGTCAAACTAGTTTTATCATTCTCAGACACTTGTATTCTGAAAAACTTCGAAAATCATTTCGAAAGAATATATTTTGTGGGATATTACATTTTTATAATGTGGGAACCCTGTGGTGTGGCATGAAAATATTTAATTCAAATTTTGGGATGTTTCTTCTATGGGATTTTGTGGGATTTTCAATATGTTACTTAGGTCACTCCTCTCTGTCATATGGAAGTAAAATTATTTCTGTTGCAATTTGTTTGACCTCAAACAACAGCTTGGCTGTTTTTTTCATGGTGCGGGAACCCTGTGGTAAAACATCAATATCTTTAATTCCAATTTTCGAGATGTTCCACTGAAGGGATTTTTTGGGATTTTTAGTATGTTACTTAGGTCACCTCTCTTGATATCTTAACAGTGAAAAACATTCTATTGCAATTAGTTTGATCTGGACCCCAAAAAATCCGTAGATTGACTGGACTAACAGGAACAAGATGACAGTCAACTAGACTAACTAGACGTTATAAACTTGTAGCTAAAACAGACAAAAAAAGTTTACGCTATACGGTTGCTCGGTTGCAAATGGTAGTATTATGTTGTTGAATAAGTCGTTTTAAAAACCAATTTCGTATTAGTTCATGTTGATTTTAAAAATGGTTTTGATATGTATTTTTTTCTCTGGGTATAATATTTCGCGTGTTTAAAGTCCACAGCCTTTTTTCCCGCGAGGCTTTAATTTCGCGATTTTTTTTAAATCGTGAAAATCGCGAACTTAAAGCCTCGCGAAATTAAGTACGAATAAGGTAGTGTAGATTGTCTGTGAAGTCACACATGACATTGATTCATTATCCAGGGCCAAGAGAAGGAGAGTCAAGTGTGTGATGTCCATGTGGAAAAGCTATACCAGGTACATTACACTTAGACAAGGAACAAAAATAATGATGCCAATTTATGAAGGTGTAATCATATTGTTTCGAATGCAATTTAGGATTAATTTGAATGAGTGTGCTTTTCAAATATCCCGAATTGCATATATAGCTTTGCACACACCAAAAACATATGGTAAAATTGTAATATTAAAATTGATGAAGGTTACAGCATAATTTATGTACATTGTACATACTATTCCTACAACAGAAGTGTTATAATGTATTTATGTTACTGAAGCAAATGTCTATGCATTGTATCTGCAGTTCTCTGAAAACCCAGGAGAGATAATGGAACAGTTGATGGCATATTATAAAGTACCTATAGATAAACAGGTAGGTGTAATATTTACTTTTGTATATCACCCTTTATGAAAATCATTTAGTTTGCCCATATAATGTATTTACTTGTAAGTTTTATTGCAATAATTTATTTACAGTTTTCACATTATTTTACCGCGCCATGTTGCGAAGTTGGTTGTCAAATTCCGAAGTACGTTGCGAAGTTCGCAACTATGTTGCCAATTAGTCAATGAACTTGCAAAGTTCAAATCCTAGTTCCCAACTTGCTCCCGAACGAAGTTCAGAACTTCGATCCAACACGAGGTTTCAGTATGTTGACCATCCTCGGGAACCCAGGGGTATATTCTGTCGCTCGTTACTCGCTCCCAGAGAAATACCCCAGGGAACGAAGTCTGTTGGAACTTGTCCCGGAAGTCAAAATTCAAAATGGCGGCTGTCCTATTCAAACCAGAATATACTTGATACTGATTGGTTCCTATGTCGACCAATCAGAAACGAGAGTAATTTTGACTTCCGGAACAAGTTCCAACAGACTTCATTCCCAGGGGTATTTCTCTGGGAGCGAGTAACGAGCGACAGAATATACCCCTGGGTTCCCGAGGATGTATGTTGACAGAACTCGAAAATTTGACATTTAGTACAATTAGGAATACATACTAATACTAAAAGCTGAAATAAGTTCTAAACGTGTAGTTTCCCATGCCAAAATGCTAAGAATAGACCTGTCAAACATTGACAATCCGATGTCAAGTGAAGCCGTCGCCGCCGGTTGAAACTAGAAATGAACAACCATCGAAATAGTTTACGTTATACAGTTGATTGCAAATAGTAGTACAATTTTCGAGTTCTGTCAAAATTCTCAAACATCGTATTTGATCAAAGTTCTGGAAAGATCGTTTATAATTTTGTAAGATTCAAACAGATTGTAAAGAAGAATGAAAATCTTGGATTGTGGCACGCCGAGTTGAAAAATGGGTTTTCTTTTTCTTATGCCCACAAATCACCAACTGGGTACCAAGGCGCATGCCCTCTGTGCCGTTGAGGAAACCAAAGGCTCATTGCTGAAGCCCGTCATGTGAACACTTATAGAGCATCTTGTTTTTTCCATAGGTTGGGTTATTTTCAAGAGTCAGGTTAGCAAGACATTTTCCTGTGTATCAAGAAAGATTACAGTGTGTTCAAGCACGCCTGTGGGCCATCTCTGTTTTGGGTATGTCCCACTTGATTGACTTCTGTTGTATTACAATGTACCTTCCAATCCATATTTGGACAAGTGCTCATTTAATTCTATATAATAATAATAATAATATGGTACATTGTTAGTGTACTCCAATGTCAGTCAAGATATCCAAAAATCACTTATGTATCAAGGCTTTGAAGAGGAAGTGGTGGAATTATTACAACTTGAAGACCCTGAACTATTGGTAAGAAATACCTATTGTACATGTATATCTGTTACAGTATGTGGTTCTAATTGTGAACACTTTTTGCACTTGATGATATTTCTCGTCGACATATGGTACGATTATCCTGATCATTTGCTATGAATTAGCTCTACACTTCAGCTAACATGTGATTAAGTTTTGTTGTATTTATTATTGAACTTTTCTAAATATATTTTATTCTATCATGTCCGTTGGTGGTTCTAATGGTGAACAGGTGTTTGTAATTGTGAACACTTTTGGCTTGCTTTTTAATGGCTTAATACTGTGTATTATTCTCGATTTCTAGCCTTGCAATTCGATGTACAAGTTCCAAGTTGTCTTAAAACAATATATTTATGTTCGTGTTATTTCGATACGAATGCTAGAAAAATGTTAAAACGAAGTGAAGTCAGACGGCAACGCTAAATTGCTGACGTGTTCGCATGTTCGTTGATGCATGCCGTCGTTCATCACGTTCGTGTAATTGCTAACAATGCAATGGCGCAAATTTGTATCACAAACGCGGACTTCTTATACATATTTCCTTCTCAATATTTGCTATTGCACCAGTGCGGATGTTACTAATACAAGGAATGGGGAATGGGGAATGGGGAATGGGGAATGGGAGACTGGGGATGAGTGGTCAGCGGTAGTTGCCTTTAAAAGTGTCATGGCTGCTGTTACTGCTGTTACGAAGTCCTTGTGTGGAGTATATTTCGTGAGAAACATAAAAATATCGGTTAAAAGTTCATGTCCAACTAGAATACAATGCATATATTGTATTATCTTCTATTAAATTGGGTTGTAGTTTTTTTATCGTTCCATTGGTTGGAGATCAATCACATACAAGATCAAGAGAAGAGGGATCGTGACGGTAAGTATAACTTTCGGTATTTGGCTCTGTATTCAGCCAGTGACTATTCAGTATATAATTGAATTAAATTGAATTTAGTTACTTTTTAAAAGGAGTTATATTTGCACCTATTAGACACAAAAGCCAATGACACTCACTTGGAAATATTAAACAAGTTTAAATAGTCTTCATACTGAATGTTAAGTTTTTCACTGAACTGTACAGTAACTGTTATGTAAAGCTAGCACATAAGTGTGAGCCATGTATTACATTGTATATTTGAATTGCAAATTTAAAATTAAAAAAACTCAAGATTACATATAAAATTGGTATCAAAAATTAATTGCATTCCTATATAATCAACAACAAAAGCAAATAAAAATCATAAAATACATCTGTTTACATGCAAGTGCACAAGTGCCATTGTTAGTTACACAATGAATTGTTTTTTCTCACAAAAACGTTTTATTGTTTTGAGATTGTTTCAGTGATGTTAGGATATAACACTTTCATAATTAAATAAAAAGTAGCTTTTCCAAAATATTCAGCTGTGACTCAGAGGACTCCCATGTCAAAAGGGCAGGGATGCTCATACCTTTTACGAGACATTTTCAAAATGTCCTATGAGCATCCCCATCCTCTTATGTATGGAACTCCAACCCCCCCCCCCCCCCCCCCCCCCCCCCCCAAACTGGGGTTATTTGCTACATGTAGAACACAATTTAAAAACTGATATCATGTTGACTCGACAATGATAATGTGAGAAATCATCCAGACGTACAGTATAGACGTTGCACTATTCAGTATAACAAGTCATCCTGATGTTTGATTACTGTAATTGTAGTTATATTTTATTCTAGTTCACATTACTCAGCATACAGATGCATTTTATGATTTTTATTTGATTTTGTTGTTGATTATATAGGAATGCAATTAATTTTTGATACCAATTTTATATGTAATCTTGAGTTTTTTTTATTTTAAATTTGCAATTCAAATATACAATGTAATACAGTGCTCACACTTATGTGCTAGCTTTACATAACTGTACAGTTCAGTGAAAAACTTAACATTCAGTATGAAGACTATTAATGTAAGCTTAAAGTGCCTATCACCCCTGTGAGATTCTTTCAAAAATCTATTCAATATAAGCTGAATAGTGGTGGGCTCAGTATTTTGTGATTTGAACCTTGCGTTTATGAGTTATAGAGGTTTGAAATCTCAATATGCAAATTTGATGACGTCAACCCAGGAATTTGCCATAACTTATTTAGACTTTTTCAAGAAGAGCTTATTTTTTGAAATGGGGAAAAAGTTATAAAATCATTTATAAAGACTGTGAAAACATTCTGTAAGTTTTCAAATGTCAGTAATCAGCACAAGGGCGCTTTTGTATAATAAATGAAGTCTTAGTAGACGTCATCAAATTTGCATATTGAGATTTCAAACCTCTATAACTCATAAACGCAAGGTTCAAATCACAAAATACTGAACCCACCAACTATTCAGCTTATATTGAATAGATTTTTAAAACAATGTCACAGGGGTGATAGGCACTTTAAGTTTTTAATAAGCTTAACTCTGAATAAACTTGTTTAATATTTCCAAGTGAGTGTCATTGGCTTTTGTGTCTAATAGGTGCAAATATAACTCCTTTTAAAAAGTAACTAAATTCAATTTAATTCAATTATATACTGAATAGTCACTGGCTGAATACAGAGCCAAATACCGAAAGTTATACTTTCCGTCACGATCCCTCTTCTCTTGATCTTGTATGTGATTGATCTCCAACCAATGCAATGGAACGATAAAAAAACTACAACCCAATTTAATAGAAGATAATACAATATATGCATATGTATTCTAGTTGGACATGAACTTTTAACCGATATTTTTATATTTCTCACGAAATATACTCCACACAAGGACTTCGTAACAGCAGTAACAGCAGCCATGACACTTTTAAAGGCAACTACCGCTGACCACTCGTCCCCAGTCTCCCATTCCCCATTCCTCATTCCCCATTCCCCATTCCCCATTCCCCATTCCCCATTCCCCATTCCTTGTATTAGTAACATCCCACCAGTGCAGGTACATTAGTGGCAATTTTACTCTATATCTTAAGGACTACATACATGTATGTTATGAAGTGCCAAGCTATGCGAGAGCATATGCGTGTTTACAATTAGATGCACATCGAAAAACATGCATAATTTTTCATTCCGATGCTGCTCGTTCATTTTCAACACTTTTCTAAATATTGTTTTGTAAAGAAAAGTGTTATTATTTACCTTTTAGCTCATATAAAAACAAACTCAAAACTTTGCGTTTTTAGAAAGAAAATATGCGAACTTTGCCACTGAGAATCTTAAAGGCGCGCTTAAAATTCGAATTTGTAAACAACAGTCGTCAGCTTACCTTGCCGTCAAAGTTGGAATTTTGCGCGGAATAAATGTCAGGAAGCCCAAAATAGCATTGAATGATTGAAAATAAATCAATATTTGCTCGGGTAAAATATTTTTTGTCGATCTTAACTTTACGGTATAAAAATGGCACTTTTACTGAAAAGTGTTCACAATTAGAACTGTTCACAATTAGAACTACATACTGTAGGTGTCATATAAAAAATCAGCGCCACCTACTTTTGTCAGTTCCATCTTCAGTTCCCTCAATATTGACATGATTATTTGAAGCTTTATAATTGCCATGGCCACCCACTCTGACCAGTAGGACCTACTTCGAATGAGTGTCTGATGTATGAATGAATGAATTACTTTATTTGAGCACAATAAATTATTAGTACATGTACTAATTTATGTATTTTCCTTGCAGGACATCAAAACTGCCGGCATCAGACTGTTGACATCAGTAATACACCTGCAGTTTAACCCAGGGGGAAGGTACGTGTCAAAACCTACTGTTTGTGCTTTATTTACCTACCCTGTGTGCTTACTTTATTTATTTACAATACAATAACTTTATTGTGTCTCCCAGGAAAGGGCTTTTCAATTTACATTGGGTTAAGAACAAAGAAAGAAAATATTTCTAATACAAATAATGTCCTCAAAAATTATAAATATAAATGATATAATTGTTGTAGATTAAATACCATTGTGGACTGCGCTGGGATGTCCTCCTATCATGGCTTTCTTCCAACTCTCATGAGAAATTGTATCCAGACCTTAACAGGTATATTTAACATCCAATGAAAGCATAAGGGATCTCTGATCAATATCTAAATTCTCCTGTGTGTTGTTTGAATTGTGGAGGAGACTTAGGAATTTGATCACAAGTTCTTTATACTGTTCTAGCAGGGACTACTTCAATTATTACAGTTGTAAATGAATAGAGTCGTTTTCATATGAAACCTACAGCACAGAGTTACGGTCACAGTACAGAATCGAAGACATCTAATCAACTGATCACAGCGTGCAAAATCATTGCTCAACCAATCAGAATGCTTGGATACAGCACAATCACGGGATGGTACCAAACGGCACGAACCATACTGTAACTATTTCCCTCTCATATACGAAAACGACTCTACAAATGTATGTGCTGTCTTGTAGACTACGAATTACTTACTGCCTTTTTCTTTGATGTTGCAGATCCCTCCAAGACGCCATACCCCATGTCATTCTCAACGGCTTTGTTTTCATTTGTTTATCATTTTGCTTGTTTTGAAGTTGGTGAGTTGGTTCTTCAATATTGTTCATTAATATAGAGAATTACAAAGGATTTTTAAGATAGAGCTTTAACTCAATCAAAGTTTTATAGGACGTCGTTTTCTGTTTGTAGGCAATGATGCTCTAGTCTCTAGTGGTCTTGTGGAGTCATTACTGAGAGTGATTGAATATTCTGGTGATGATGAGCATTTGACAGTGAGTACAACTACAAATATATATAATATATAATATATTGTTTTGTAAACTAGTTGTGTAATAATTTATTGTAATAATAGCAATATTAATAAAGAGTTAGTACAAAAACCTACAAAAGTTGCCTACACTGATCTCGGCAACCTTTTCCTTTCTCTTCACCTGCATGCATTGTAGGTATCTCCGGTGCATATCTGTTATATTGTGCAACTGGTCGTTAAATCAATGCAACATAAAACCTGCCTGTTGTTCAGCATCGTTGGGTGTGGCCCACATCCAGGGCCGTCACCCTGGACATTCAGGCACACTCGAGACTGAGGGTTAATTAAGAATACTATGGAGTGTGCAGATTTCGGCATCCATAGTACATGTAATCTGACTTATAGTATGTATGTGTTCATTGTAGTTTGTAACAAGAAGTGTTAGAATTATGGACTGGATAGGAAACACCGATACATCAGGATATCAGAGTGGATTGAAAGCTGTCATTGATCGTCTTGAGGTAACATATGAAGGGCTCCCTGCAAGAATGGAGTAAGTGACTTGTGATCAAAACCCAAATTCTCCTTTGAAATTCAAAGAATCACAAGGAGAATTTAGATTTTGATCAGAGATCACTTACGTGGTTCTTGCAGGAAGCCCTTCATATATTTGAATGTGGTTACTAGTAAGCAAATTCTGCTGTAGTGAAGGCACCTACATCCCATCCCTCTGCTCGACAAGTTAATTACAGTGTGGACACTCGAAGCGTGAACACTTCGAGTTTTTTTCAAACTTTTTTTTTTCAAACTTTCAAATGGAGCATTGAGTTTAAATACACTTAGTGATCAAAATAAATCATTTTTCTGATCAATTTGCTCAATCAATAATTTATCTTTGTGTGTAAGAAAAAACCTAAGTGTTCACGGTTAGAGTGTCCATACTGTAAATATTAGAATGTGAAGATATTCATATTTATCTGTAGACGATGCACCACCATCCACCCCCTGGGAAACCAGTTTCGACTGAGGGAGGGAACCGAACACTATATACACAACACACAGATAAACATTGTCTATATGGACAGTATACACATGTTCATGTACACCATGGACAGCTATAGGTCTCTAAACACTGGGAACCGAACACTATATACACAATGAACAGACAAACATTGTCTATATGGACAGTATACACACCATGGACAGTTATAGGTCTCTAAACACTGGGAACCGAACACTATATACACAATGAACAGACAAACATTGTCTATATGGACAGTATACACACCATGGACAGCTATAGGTCTCTAAACACTGGGAACCGAACACTATATACACAATGAACAGACAAACATTGTCTATATGGACAGTATACACATGTTCATGTACACCATGGACAGCTATAGGTCTCTCAACACTGGTCTCTCAAACCGAACACTATATACACAATGAACAGACAAACATTGTCTATATGGACAGTATACACATGTTCATGTACACCATGGACAGCTATAGGTCTCTAAACACTGGGAACCGAACACTATATACACAATGAACAGACAAACATTGTCTAGATGGACAGTATACACACCATGGACAGCTATAGGTCTCTAAACACTGGGAACCGAACACTATATACACAATGAACAGACAAACATTGTCTATATGGACATTATGCACATGTTCATGTACACCATGGACAGCTATAGGTCTCTAAACACTGGGAACCGAACACTATATACACAATGAACAGACAAACACTAGCTAGCTGTGTACAGTACATCCTAGAAGTATGTTAACATGCCCGCGCACGGGTTTTGCGTGGGCTCCGTTAACGGACCCCACGCATATGGACGGAGCCCGTCTTTGCTGTAAAATGGAGCCCGTCCGTACGTGTGGGCATTTCTTTTGTTATACAGTTATTGTTATTGAGCAATTGACCATGAATTTGATTCACAAAGAACAGCAGGATCCGTCCGTAAGCGCGGACCCCGGCCGTACGAGTGTGGATCGTATAAAACAACTCATCCAGCGATTCAAGAATGTTTTGGCTCTTTTTCGAAATCTGTTTTCTTACTTCACATTTGATGATACTATTTTAACTGTTTGAGGAAAGAAACGTTTTATCTACGAGAAGAATTATATTCGAAATGTTTAAAGTTGTGAATGACTCGGAATGAATTCTCACCGGTTCAAACCGGTCACGATGTGTGAAATGAGACTAACGACGCCAACAGATGATTACGATCTCTTGCTTCTAGACTAGATGAAAAACTTATTTTACAAAAGCTTTTTAACAGTATTTGAATGCTATACATTAAAGTGAGAGGTTTCCTTGAAGACCTAAAAGCATGACAGCTGATGTGAAAAGCGTCGTGACAGCTCAGAGATCAAAATCATTTGTAATGCATACTGTATTTGTTGTCACTTTGCCGTTTTAGTGCTAGGAATGAAAAATAAGACCCTGTAAACTCTACATTTTCTACTTTTTCACTCTAAAACCATAGGAACATTTAATTATGAATCGAAACTTTCTATCTATCTATCTATCTATCGTTTAATATTGTGGTGCACTTCGAATGCGTTTTGAAGCACGACTCGTCACGCCACTTTGGGGAGACGTAAACAACAATCGTGTTTCACACCAATTTGAGAAACAAATAGCTTCACCTTGAACCCAAATTACACTCACATGGACTAATCAGACTGTCTTATGAAGGCTGAATAATAGACTTGATTTGAAGTTACAATGTAAAAGCTCGTATTGAGTAAAGAAACTTCTGTCACATGGTTGTATTCGCTGTGTGTGGTCGGCGGGTCACACACACGATCGAGCGTTCAACTCAGCAGATCCAACCGAAAACAATGAATACTTGAGGTACATGTATTTCATCAGAGATTCAACCAGAAATATTTATTAATTTGTCAATCGTTCACGTACATTGAAGTTTATAAATCACGATTGTCGGTGTAAACAACGAAACATTACCCTGAGTTGCGGATCGCTGGTTCGTTCGAACTCATCATACAATCTTCGTGTTGAACTACATCACACCTTCTAAACCTCTAGGGAATTCGTAGAAAGTTAATGAGCAGTTGTTCTGCGTGGGCCGGGGTTTATTGATCAGCACACGCGTATGGATGGAGCCCGTCCACATGGACGGAGCCCGTCCGTACGGAGTCGTCCGTGTGGACGGGCCCACGCGCAACACACACATGTTATGTTAACATACTTCTAGGCTGTACTGTACGTCGACAGTATACACATGTTCATGTACACCATGGACAGCTATAGGTCTCTAAACACTGGGAACCGAACACGGCACAAATGTTAAAATCATTACCTTTAATATTTTTATCTTTAGCATGAAGTGAAGATCTGCATACAGTATCATGGTGGAATCCTCACCCCAGACCTAGCACAGCCCTCTGGTAACCAAGACAACCCTGATATTATGGAAACCAATGAAAGTTCACCCTCACCCTCTCAGGACTCTACTAAAACCATCCCCATGGAAACAGAGCAGGCAGGACCTAGTGGTATTGAAGTGGATGCAAGTAAAATGGAAGTGGAAGAAAGTGGAGCATCGTCTCGTATAAGCCCCACCTCACTGCAGGTGACTCAGCAAAGATGCTTACCACAACGAGCAGCATTGATCAAAGCATTGTTGAGCTTCTACATGTACAGTGTAATACATGTACAGTGACAGTGTAATACAAAAGTGTAATACATGTACAGTGTAATAATGTACAGTGTACATGTACAGTGTAATATTCCTGACCCTGCTTTCTCTGAAACCATAAGAACTAGTAAGTAATACATGTAAGTGTAATACATGTACAGTGTAATACATGTACAGTGTAATACATGTACAGTGTAATACATGTACAGTGTAATACATGTACAGTGTAATACATGTACAGTGTAATACATGTACAGTGTAATACAATAGGACGGCAAGAGGACAACGACGGTGAAAGGCTACCATGACAGCATATCTTCTATCCACTTTAAGTTTTTGTTTATTATCCAGCAATGGCTTTCAACCATCATATCGAAAATTACGTCATGCTCTACTTTTCATTGTCACCGTCCTCCCACCGTCCTCTTGTATAAGGCCCCTAATGTCTCTGATGGTGTTGTTGATGATGACAGCTCAGACTCGATTTATCCACTTTATCCAGTAGCCTTCCCTCACTTCGAACTCATACTGATAATGTAATGTTTGCAATGACAAGAGATTACGAGATTACTCCACATACAATTGTTTCCCATATTTTATTTCTCACAATTTTCTTTGCAACCTTTCTATTCAGTAATGGATGGTTCATTACCAACATCTCTCAAGTACATTATTAGTAATGTTGAATATTATGGCCCAGTGCTCTTTCTTGGAGGTAAGTACATGACATTACTGACCAGAGAAACTATTTCACTCTTTAGTAATATATTCATAATTTAACACAATGCAGATTAGAACGACACAATAGACAGTGAACTCAGCCATCACTTTGTTTGCTGTCAGCTTGTGCGGTAATACACAAATTGTGGCCCCTTCCCCTCATCCCTCACTATGGGGCTGCCATTGTTGGTTAGGTTGCCATGGTTACCTCCTTACATGATTTTGGTGGCTGTTCTATTGCAAATTGTGTCACCTACCCTCCATACCATTGCCTATTGATAAGTTAATTACAAATAATAAATATTTGGTTGTATTTCAGCTATTGATACAGTGACGGTGTATGTGTTCCATGAACCTTCTCTACTCTCTTCGCTACAAGATAATGGATTAACTGGTGTTGTCATGAAGTCTCTGGTCCTTAAAGATGTAAGCGACAATCCCAGGCGTTTACCTTGTATAGTGACAAATCTAATTTGTACTATTAATTGTACAATTTGCATTGAATGACTTGACATTTCTCTTCTAGATTCCTGCCATGAGAGAAGTACTGTCTTCATTACCCAGCGTATTAAGTGCTCTGTGTCTGAACACCAGAGGATTACAGGCATTTATGGCATGTCAGCCTTTTGATAAGCTATTCAGGGTCATGTTATCCCCAGAATATCTACCTGCCATGAGAAGGAAGAAGGCAACTGAAGAACTAGGTAAATAAATAAATGTTTTGTTCAGTAGATCCATGGGATTCTTCTACTGGCACTCACACACTACCACTACATTTGATATTTTATGCTAGGTAATTATTTCAGTGTAATTAATAATATAATAATAATAATGTGTATTTATATGTTGTTGTTATGTTACAATCTATAGGAGAAACAGCATCCAACCTAGGGATTGCTATGGACGAACTAATGAGACACCAACCCACCCTTAAAACTGATGCCATGAAGGCTGTAGTAAAACTGTTAGAACAAGTGTGTGAACTAGGACAAGACCCTAAAAGCATTGGCTACAAGATAAATGAATCATCCAAGGATGGAGACTTACAAGATGCACAGGCGCAGGGAAATGTTCCCAATCTCCCATCACAAGCAAGCGAGGAACCGATGACAGATGATGAGTTTGACGACGACGATAGGTTTAGCTTTACAAGTGCTTCATCTAAAACCTCACCTGAAGTCGAGAACAACAAAGATAAAGAACTAAGCAAGTAAGGAAATAATTACCATTCATAAACATGGAAATACTGTACATACATAGAAATCAAGGGAAAGTTGAAGTGCTATTAATTCCCCACAAGGAAAAAGGAAAGGAGAAAGAGAATTTAAAAACCCATGACCCTTGGAACTGATCACTGATGTTCTACCAGCTTAGCTACATGGCCAGACTGGAAGCAGGCCATGGGTACCCAGAACTGATCACTGATGCTCTACCAGCTTAGCTACAAGGCCAGACTGGAAGCAGGCCATGGGTACCCAGAACTGATCACTGATGCTCTACCAGCTTAGCTACAAGGCCAGACTGGAAGCAGGCCATGGGTACCCAGAACTGATCACTGATGCTCTACCAGCTTAACTACAAGGCCAGACTGGAAGCAGGCCATGGGTACCCAGAACTGATCACTGATGCTCTACCAGCTTAGCTACAAGGCCAGACTGGAAGCAGGCCATGGGTACCCAGAACTGATCACTGATGCTCTACCAGCTTAGCTACAAGGCCAGACTGGAAGCAGGCCATGGGTACCCAGAACTGATCACTGATGCTCTACCAGCTTAGCTACAAGGCCAGACTGGAAGCAGGCCATGGGTACCCAGAACTGATCACTGATGCTCTACCAGCTTAGCTACAAGGCCAGACTGGAAGCAGGCCATGGGTACCGAGAACTGATCACTGATGCTCTACCAGCTTAGCTACAAGGCCAGACTGGAAGCAGGCCATGGGTACCCAGAACTGACCACTGATGTTCTACCAGCTTAGCTACAAGGCCAGACTGGAAGCAGGCCATGGGTACCCAGAACTGATCACTGATGTTCTACCAGCTTAGCTACAAGGCCAGACGGGAAGCAGGCCATGGGTACCCAGAACTGACCACTGATGTTCTACCAGCTTAGCTACAAGGCCAGACTGGAAGCAGGCCATGGGTACCCAGAACTGACCACTGATGTTCTACCAGCTTAGCTACAAGGCCAGACTAGAAGCAGGCCATGGGTACCCAGAACTGACCACTGATGTTCTACCAGCTTAGCTACAAGGCCAGACTAGAAGCAGGCCGATGAAAATTTGTGGCAAATAATGTTGATACAAATATTGAAATATCAAGTTCCTAATATTTCCTCGAGTCCTAACAACACAGTACACACTGTGCGGGGACAGGTCCAAGCCCACAACTCACTTTATTCCATCAAATAAATTAAACGTACATCACACAAGCAAGGACCACAATGGCCTCACTGTGACACTTCTTCACATTATATACCCTAATTTACATAACTCGCTCCAGGACCTATCGTCCATGTAGGAAATCATTTCCCTCTCCATTACCAACTCTCTACGATCATTGTCCATTACAAGAGAAATATATTACTTGCTTGCATGCATATCAGTGTTACACGAATGTATAATAAATAATAAAAACTAATATTTCAGGAGCTCAGAAGAAGAAAAGAGAATCTACGTTCCTCTTACAGATTACATTTTGAATGTGGTAAGTAATCCATATGGATTTATCATCTTTCTACTGACAGTAATAATAATAATAATAATAATAATAACTTTATTAACGTCTCAGAAATCTTATAGCTGGGGACAAGTGCCCTACTAATCGGGGAGATTTAAATCTAAATAAAATAAATCTAAAACATTATTCTGAAACAAACTCCCTTAGTATCATCATCAGCCTTCCCTTGTTACATGCCTCTCCCTTAGTCACAAACTCCCTATTAGTATCATTGTTTCACAATTCACAAACTCCCACATCACCTTCCCTTTACCACTGACATATACATTTGTACCATCAGAGTATAACATTGTTTCACTTAATGTTAACAGGTTAAATTCACAAACTCCCTTAGTATCATCACATAACCTTCCCTTTACCACTGACATATACATTTGTACCATCAGAGTATAACATTGTTTCACTTAATGTTAACAGGTTAAATTCACAAACTCCCTTAGTATCATCACATAACCTTCCCTTTACCACTGACATATACATTTGTACCATCAGAGTATAACATTGTTTCACTTAATGTTAACAGGTTAAATTCACAAACTCCCTTAGTATCATCACATAACCTTCCCTTTACCACTGACATATACATTTGTACCATCAGAGTATAACATTGTTTCACTTAATGTTACAGGTTAAATTTGTGGATGCCATCCTGAGTAACAACTCTACTGATGACCATTGTAGTGAGTTTGTAAGACATAAAGGCCTTGTTCCACTCCTTGGTATACTTGGTCTACCTAATCTATCCCTTGATTTTCCATCATCACCATCATGTCAGGCTGTATGCAGTGTTTCCAAATCTCTACTGGTAAGAGGACCCTGCAGTTGAAAGGTTTAATCTATCACAAATGTACTAGTAATTGGATGTTGATGGAATGATGACAGTGATGACAAGTACGGTGTACAAATGTAGTTCCAGAATGATAATGGTGTCCGTGGTAGTTGTTGTGTTTGATGATGTTGAAGTTGATGATGGTTAATGTTAATAATGATAATGATAATGATGTCCGTTTGGTAGTTGATGATGTGTTAATTGATGATGATGTTGAAGTTGATGATGGTTAATGTTAATAATGATAATGATAATGATGTCCGTGGTAGTTGTTGTGTTTGATGATGTTGAAGTTGATGATGGTTAATGTTAATAATGATAATGATGTCCGTGGTAGTTGTTGTGTTTGATGATGTTGAAGTTGATGATGGTTAATGTTAATAATGATAATGGTGTCCGTGGTAGTTGTTGTGTTTGATGATGTTGAAGTTGATGATGGTTAATGGTAATAATGATAATGGTGTCCGTGGTAGTTGTTGTGTTTGATGTGTTTGATGATGGTTAATGTTAATAATGATGATGTGTGTAGTTGTGTTTGATGATGTTGAAGTTGATGATGGTTAATGTTAATAATGATAATGGTGTCCGTGGTGGTAGTTTGTTTTGATGTTGAAGTTGATGATGTTGAAGTTGATGATGGTGTCCGTTAATGTTAATGAATGATAATGATGTCCGTGGTAGTTGTGGTGTGTTTGATGTGTTTGATGTTGAAGTTGATGATGGTTAATGTTAATAATGATAATGATGTCCGTGGTAGGTAGTTGTGTGTGTTTGATGATGTTGAAGTTGATGATGGTTAATGTTAATAATGATAATGTTGTGTGATGATGGTTAATGTTAATAATGATAATGATGTCCGTGGTAGTTGTTGTGTGTTTGATGATGTTGAAGTTGATGATGGTTAATGTTAATAATGATAATGGTGTCCGTGGTAGTTGTTGTGTTTGATGATGATGTTGATGATGGTTAATGTTAATAATGATAATGGTTAATGTTAATGTTGAAGTTGATAATGTTAATAATGATAATGATGTCCGTGGTAGTTGTTGTGTTTTGTGAAGTTTGATGATGTTAATAATGATAATGATGTCCGTGATGATGGTTGAATGTTAAGTTAATAATGATAATGATGATAATGATGTCCGTGGTAGTTGTTGTGTTTGATGATGTTGAAGTTGATGATGGTTAATGTTAATAATGATAATGATGTCCGTGGTAGTTGTTGTGTTTGATGATGTTGAAGTTGATGATGGTTAATGTTAATGATAATGATGTCTGTGGTATATGATGTTAATGTGTCCGTGGTGGTAGTTGTTGTGTTTGATGATGTTGAAGTTGATGATGGTTAATGTTAATAATGATAATGATGTCCGTGGTAGTTGTTGTGTTGATGTGTTGAAGTTTGATGATGTTAATGTTAATAATGATAATGATGTCCGTGGTAGTTGTTGTGTTTGATGATGTTGAAGTTGATGATGGTTAATGTTAATAATGATAATGATGTCCGTGGTAGTTGTTGTGTTTGATGATGTTGAAGTTGATGATGATTAATGTTAATAATGATAATGATGTCCGTGGTAGTTGTTGTGTTTGATGATGTTGAAGTTGATGATGGTTAATGTTAATAATGGAAATGACGATAGAAAGTTATGATGATGCTGTTGAAAGTGATGGTGTTTAGGGGTAGTCATGATGAATAATAATGATGAAGACTGATGTTGTGTTTGATGATAATGATGATGATGATGTTAATGATGATGATGGAAATGACGATAGAAAGTTATGATGATGATGATGAATGAATGTTTAGGGGTAGTCATGATGAATGACTGATGGTGATGAATAATTGGTGATGAATGATGATGATGATGATGATGATGAATGAGGATGATGATGAATAATGATGATGATGATGATGATGATGATGATGATGATGATGATGAATGATGATGATGATGAATAATGATGATGATGAATAATGATGATGATGATGATGAATAATAATGGTGATGATGAATGATGATGATGAATAATGGTGATGATGAATATTGATGATAATGAATAATGGTGATGATGAATATTGATGATGATGAATAATGGTGATGATGAATATTGATGATGATGATGAAGAATGATGATGATGAACAATGATGATGATGAATAATGGTGATGATGAATATTGATGATAATGAATAATGGTGATGATGAATATTGATGATGATGAATAATGGTGATGATGAATATTGATGATGATGATGATGAAGAATGATGATGATGAACAATGATGATGATGAACAATGAGGAAGATGAACAATGGTGATGATGAATGAATCTCTTTGTTTATAAGATGCTTGCCCACGAGCCTCAAGTCTTAAAGCAAGGCATGGTACTACTTAAAGAATCACTAGACAAACTCCAGCCATCTGTCTATAATCCATCAGAAAACACAGACTTATCCATCTGCCATGAAGTAGTTTCTGCTTCTAAACCTGACAAAGCCATGCACTCGCCACAGCAGACCCCGGTCCTTCATGCCGTCTCCGCAGTTCATGCGTACATTACTATGTTCCTGTATGTCTGTCGGTCTGGACAGGTGAGAAAGGTGAAGATGGTTGAATTGTTTGTTTGTTTGCCATTGTTACTGTTGTTCATTGATGACTCGATAAGGTAACATTTAAAGGGCTCTATGCATGAATAGTACGTGTGTTCACATTCAAAGAGCATAACAGAGAATTTAGTTTTGGATCAGATATCCTTGAAGATTTCATGCATGGAGCCCTTCAATTGTTTCACATTTTGAAAAAAATAGTTATCTTTGTTTGATTGTTCGCATACTTTTGCAGATGGACATTCGTACGATGTGTATCAATCACTGGGGTTCAGACCTGGGACTTGGTCTTCTGGCTCAGTTGGGAGAACTTTACATGTCGTTGCTATGGGAGACAACAGTGCTTGAAACTGTAGTGAAGGAGGAACAGGATTTGATTAATGAGAACAAGGATTCAGTGGATACTACCGGTGGAGGTAGATTCTTCATTATATAATAATAATATAATAATAATAATGATATACCTGTTTTCAAAAACATTGTCCATTTACAAAATAGTAAATAGTAGAAAGGAATTAATTAGAGAAACAAAATAAATTCAATCGCGCGGAACTCTGGCTCGTTAGGGCCATTTATACGAGCGAAAATAGGACGCATCTTATCTAAGACGCGTCTTAAATAAGACGCGAACTATCCGTATAAACGGCACTTTTTGTTGTGTTCTTAACCCTTTGACTCCCACGGCGCCCGAAACCGCCCGTAAAAATCGATACTGCTTTTAAAAATTCTAACTTTCTGAATTTTCGTAACATCGATCTCATGGCCAGTTATTAGTGACAACTAGATAACTCTTCATATTTTAACCTCAAGTAAACTGAATTACAGGTCCGATTTCTGGGCATTAGTTCAATTTGTTTGCCATAAAAATCAAAAATGCGTGTTTTTGACGCAATTTTACACCTCGAAAATGACCGACATTTGACTTGGATTTTCTTCCAAAATACATCCTTGCGAAACAAAACGCCACTTTCTCAGCAAACTTCCATCTCTCTTCTTGATATAGTCGTGAATTTTGCCCTCTCTTTTCCTTAACTCGCCGAACAATAGCCATTTCCTTAGGACCACTTTCGCTAACACGTGTTTTCCTTCTGCACGCCCGAAAAGGATGCCGGGAAACATCCGGGAATTTCGGCATAGATCTCCCCGAATATCCGTTTTTTAAGAATATATAGAGTGTCGAGCCACTCGGTCCTACAGGCAAAATATTGCACCGGTTGCATTCTTTACAAGTCCAAAGTCGCCAAAAATGCCTTTGTAGGTCCTGGAATCCACCACAGAAAGACCAGAGAGACGATTTCACTTTGAGTCCGCCATTTTGGAAAATCTCAACGAGCTGCCGAAATGTGTTCGTGAATTCGTATCTTCCTCCTGAGTTCTTCCAGGAGAACGGTCTCTACCACACCAGTCAAGCTTAATGATGCTGTCCTGGGGGCTTCTGTGGTGAATAATGGCTATAAACACTCTAAAAATGCAAAATTGGCCTTTTCGAGTAGTGATTACTACTAGCCCCTACGAGCTCCCAAGAAGAAAGGCAGCACACGTGAAGACGCGAGCCCACAGGCATTCAGAACTGTCAAGATTTCCATGGAAACCCCTTATATGGAATCGAAATTTCCTATGACGTGATTAGGTCCAGAAAATCGCTAAAAAACTCAAAAATCTCTCGGTGTCAAAGGGTTAACTAAGACGTGACTTACCGAAGAACAGCGTTTTGAGCTGTTCTTATTTTGTTCGCGTCTTAGTTAAGAATACGACAAAAAGTGCCGTTTATACGGATAGTTCGCATCTTATTTAAGACGCGTCTTAGATAAGACGTGTCCTATTTTCGCTCGTATAAATGGCCCTATTGTTTCTCTAATTAATTCCTTTTTACTAATTACTATTTTGTAAAAGGACAACGTTTTTGAAAACAGGTGTATGTAATATAATAATATTTATAAAATATTGTTATGTAACTTTTTCTTTGTTTATCTACAATATTACATCAAGTAGTACAAAGCCATGTCTTGTACAAGGTTCTAATGTACATTAACAATGAGGGTTTATCACATAATTTCAAAACTCATAGGACAAAAAAAATGATTATGATCATAGCTGGAAAGAGCTCGTTGAAATTAGTAAAAATGTGAAGTTTGGAAAAGATTGCTCCACAAATTACGAAGATATGAATTTTCAAAAATCGAAATTTTGTATGAAAACCTTTGTTGGAGGCAAGAGTTGCCTCCAAGCATAATTTCCAAAGGTTTTCATATAAAATTTCGATTTTTGAAAATTATATCCTCGCAATTTGTGGAGCGATCTTTTCCAAACTTCACATTTTTACTAATTTCAACGAGCTCTTTCCAGCTATGATAATCATTTTTTGTCCTATGAGTTTTGAAATTACATGATAAACCCTCATTCAGTAGGACAAAACAATGGAAATCACTGCGAAGGAAATTTGAAAATGTGATCTTATTGGCATAATTTGGTCAACTGTAACTTTTAACTTCTACAATTATTATTAATCGAAAGAGTTCTTCCTCTGATTTCAAAACACCTGAAAGTTGGTTTCAATAAAGAATCCTCAGCTGTGCATAGTTTTCCCTGCCCACTTCTCGGTGTGTAAAAATTGGAGGAAAAACTATTTTATGTTTGATATGTTACATGTACTTGAACTCTTGTTGATATTCCTTTTGCCTTATAAAATAGTTCTTGCTTGCCTTCGTCAAAAATGTCAGACTGCCAGCTTCAAAAAAAAAATGGTTTCATTAATGATTTTTCTCTGCTCTTTCAAGAAGCTTCTGTTTCTGAAGATCAAGAAACAGCTTCTAAAACAAGTAAGCCTGAAGATGACCAAAAGTCACCTTTGATGCCATCCCAACGACGGATAGTCAAACAACTTCTTCAAGTCAACTCCAACGTTAGCAAGTCTTTATCAGAATTCTTCGGTGCCCTGCTAAAGCTAAGTGTTGGTACGGCGCAGCGTCAGCGTAGAACACCCCACAGTGTTGCTACCCCTGGTGCCCCATCGTTGAGTGCACGGTTGGTCACCTCTCAGCTTTGTCAGATTCTGAAGAATGCTTTGTCTTGGAATGGTGCTGCAGCTGATAATTCTTCACCAGGATTAAGGTACAAGTACACCGTAATTTGTCTCAATAAATGTCTATAAAACGGGAGTGGTTTCTCAAGCCAGAGGCTCACCCCGAAAGTGGTTGACAAGTGGGCTTCTTGTTCTTGCACGGCAGCATGATAGCCAGCATTAGAAAAGGAGGAATTTTAAACCAAATTCCATCATCATGTTAATCACTTCCGCCCATTATCATTTAAGAGGTTTAGTAAACAATGTATGGAGAGTGCAGTTCATGTACTGGGCTCCCTGTGTTTTTCTGGTGGGGTTCCTGTGGTTAGCTGGAAGAAAAAAATATCAATTGGAATTGGAATTTAAATTAGTTGAAAATGGCTAGTTTCTAATATTATTGTGTCTTTCCTAGGCTTCACTTCTATGTCAACACAGTCAACTTTGCATCAAGACTACTATTTGATGACAAGAAGTTCCCTTATCATCTAATGTTACAACAGTTCATGATATCTGGTGCTTTAAATAGTCTATTTGAGTAAGTACAAATCACTACATAGAATCCCCTCTTCTTCAAGACAGTCTGACACCTTTGTCTGATCTGCACTGTTTCAATTTGGATACTCTTGTGCGCACCTGAGCTGGACTACATACATGCAGTTACTGCCTGTATTTGCTACAATCCCAACCATTGTTTACTGAGACAGGAGCATAGTGTGATGGTCTGGTGGTTTGTGCATCTGACTCGGTAGTCACATTGTGTACTTGGGCAAGACACTTTACTTTCACACTGCCTCACTCCACCCAGGTGTATAAATGGGTAGGGAATTGTTAGAGTACTAACTGGACACATGGACAATCACATTGTGTCCTTGGGCAAGACACTTTGCTTTCACACTGCCTCACTCTACCCAGGTGTATAAATGGGTAGGGAATTGTTAGAGTACTAACTGGACACATGGACAATCACATTGTGTCCTTGGGCAAGACACTTTACTTTCACACTGCCTCACTCCACCCAGGTGTATAAATGGGTAGGGAATTGTTAGTGTACTAACTGGACACATGGACAATCACATTGTGTCCTTGGGCAAGACACTTTACTTTCACACTGCCTCACTCCACCCAGGTGTATAAATGGGTACTGCTGAATTGTTAGAGTACTCATGACTAGTATTCAGCCCAGGGAGTGTAGCAGTACTTCTAAGTCGCTCCATGCTACAGAAACCTCAGCTAAGCAGTCGCCCGCATGGGGTCATAATGGGTTCCGAGAATAATTTTACCTTTTATATATTTGTATACTAAAACCTACACCCTACAATGATTTCAATCCATATTTTAGATACAATGAATCAATAACACTTTATTTAATGAGGATATATACACTTTTTTCCAAACTAACTTTTCCAAACTGAATCATCACTATTGTCCTTATTTATTAGGAAATTCAACTTGGTTTTAAGTCAAGGTGGCAAAGTATCTCTTGAAAATGCTGCAGATCACCCTGATTTGCCAGGTAAAAACATATAGGCAACATTGCACATAGTTTAAGTTGTAGAATCTAACAAAAGCTGGTTTCCTTTCAGACGGTACAGAAGAAATGATAGATGCTTGGTTAGTGTTTGTAGAGAAACTTGTCAATGCTAAAGCTGTATTGGAATCACCCCACAGTCTACCTAACAACTCTAATACAGAAGGATTTGTACCATTCAAGCCTATTCAATTTCTGATCAAGGCACACAAGGTACAGTAGCCCGAAACTTTGTCACACACAGATATTGTGGTAAATGTTGTTTCATTAGTATGCTACCACAAATTTGTGAATGGTAAGTTTACATGTACAATCAATATACATCAAGCTTTGTTGATGTATAAGTACAAGTAATGACTTTGGTGTCTTGGTTGTTGCATAGTATGAAAACAGTGGTAACAATGTCATCTTACAGTCGTGGTTTTGCAAGGTCATCATCATCATCAATCATCATCATCATTTAATTTGTGATGTCACTCCAAGCACTTTGCTCATGTGGGCCCTCTGCATCATTATCCCTAGTGGATTCACCATGATGATTTTGAACTCACTTTATGATATTTTGCTGTTTCCTCTTCAGAGAGCATTCACCTCTGTGGGTTACCTGTGGGGCCACAAGCCCTTCAAAGTACATGGCTCCCATATAGCTGAAACTATGCTGTCTATATTCTGTCATGTACTACAAGGAGAAAGTATTATCAATGAAAAACAAGGTCCAAGTAAGACCACACCCAGTATGTCATCAGCTGCAGCAAGGCAAGGAGGTCAAGGTCAGGGGAGTTCCTTGGTTACCAGTAGAGCTGCCACTCCACCACAACCTGAGGTGAATGAAAGCAATATCCAGCAGGTTTGTGAATAACAAAAGCTTGATATCAAATGGCTGTTAAAAGTCCTGAATCTCATTATTTACATTCAATAGCAGCATTAAAAGACTGATCCAGATGAAATTTTGATATGTGTTTTACCGTATTCCTTGTATTTCAGTTAATTGATATGGGCTTTACAAGAGCACAGGCTAGACATGCGCTACTGAGCACCAGCAACCTTGAGCAAGCTACAGAGTACATCCTTAGCCATCCATACCCCGTACCTGGTGAACCTTTAGGGGTGGGTACTCTTTGGCTTGTGCTACACCATCTAAACTTGGATATTCCTATTTCAAAAAACGTTGATTACTGAGTGATCGGATATGGATGATCTCAGACCGAGAGGAATTATGGGAAAACTGGGGTTTATACTACCCAGGCACGGCACAGTCATTTCAATGTACAGACCTTTTTAGCTCATTTGTCATTGTTTGTTTCTTGACAGGATCCCCATCATGGACATGAGTTTGGTTTTGATTTTGAAATGTCAGAAGAGGACCAAATGATGAGGGCAATAGCATTATCTCTTGGCCAAGATATATCACCTATGGCTGTAGACCAGGTAATAGTAGTCTAATACCCCATTCACACCAACATGGTTTAAGGTGGTTTAACTAAACAGGTTTAGAAAATTATCTACAGACGCCATGAAACTTTTGGCACAAAACTGCTGGTAAACTGTCCTTTATGTTGTACAGTATAAATTATCTACAGAGGCCATGAAACTTTTGGCACAAAAACTGCTGGTAAACTGTCCTTTATGTTGTACAGTATAAATTATCTACAGAGGCCATGAAACTTTTGGCACAAAAACTGCTGGTAAACTGTCCTTTATGTTGTACAGTATAAATTATCTACAGAGGCCATGAAACTTTTGGCACAAAACTGCTGGTAAACTGTCCTTTATGTTGTACAGTAGAAATTATCTACAGAGGCCATGAAACTTTTGGCACAAAACTACTGGTAAACTGTCCTTTATGTTGTACAGTATAAATTCCAGGTAGTTTGATTGTCTTGAAATTAGATGCCCTCGAATTAGAGAAGCGAGAATAAACTTATATGTAGTTTAGCTAAACAAGGTTTGGTGTGAATGGGGTATAACATTGACTGGCTACTCTCAACTATGCATCCGCTATTCTGAAAGCTATTATACAACCTACTGTGTCTTGTTATTTTGCTACTAGCTGAGCTGACTACATTTAGCTAGAAACTGCTACCCAGAAACTTAGTGACAATCCTAGTCTTACCAACTACTGTGTTGTAGTACTTGTGCTTAGGATGTACATCAATGTATCAACATTACATTGCTGTACTCATAGTCACCCTAAGCAGTGGACATTTTTACACTATGGAAATGATAATACAAATACTTAATTGAATTGTTTAATTTAGCCTGCTGCTGCCGCTGCCACATCATCCAACACTTCGACTGACAAGAAACCAGACAAACCAGAGCCAAAGCAGTGCGAAGATGAATCCCAGCTCGCTAAAGAAATTCTGGATGACTTTACTCTTAAAATCTTCTCTGGCTGCCAAAAGCTTCTAGAAGACCTGCCTGATACTGTGTACAAGGCTTGTAAGTTGTTAGCTGCCGTTGCCAGGCGTAATGGTGCTGAATGGAGAGATAAAGTGCTTGCTGAAGTCATGGAACAGGTAGAGTAAAAACACTCAACAAATAGTTAGAAAAGTTCTCACATACATGTAGTCACGTGTCAACTTGCCAAGGTATAGTAAGACGAACAGTAAGGTGCCATACAGCTGTATAGTCTTCTTTTAACCAGAGGCCTTTCAGCCTAACAGCCCTTGTCAGTGGTGCAATGAACTAAGTACATGTAAGATTACATGGTAGCAAAAATGTTGGAATCTCTGAATGTAGTGCACAGGAATCCCCTCTCGAGACCCTTCGGCTCTCCTGTGTGAAGTCTAATATTATTATTATTGATACCATGATTATTATTACGATAATATAATTATGCTAGAATTTTACATTTATTATATTATTATACTAATTATTAGAATAATTATTATTACTGCCATTATTAAAGTTATTATTACAATAATTATTGTTAATTTATACAGCAATATGCAGAAATTCTGATCCTTTTGACTAAAATACACATATATCAAAGACCTACATAAAATCATGGGATAGCATCCATGATATTTTTTTCATAAAGCCTCGCTGGCAGACAACTAGAAAAAAATATCAGCGTAGCCATCCCATAATTTTAAGTAGGTTTTTGATATATATGCATTTTTGTCAAATGGATCAGAATTTCTGCATATTGCTGTATTAACTGTACATGTATGTATTTAGGTTGGTAAGGATACCATTACCGTGATCAAAGCCTGTAGCCCAGAGAACAACATGGACAAGTACATAGAGGAGTTTGCTCCTCAGATGTGCACTATGACAGAAGCTGCCAGACTGTCTTCTTTACTACATCTTCTTTGTCTTATGTTTGAGGTAAGTTTAAAAAGGAAGGCAGTTATTTCCATGTACAGTTATTATAAATTTCCTTTCCCTAAGGCCGTCACCTTAACGCCAGGCAGAAAAATTAGGTTCTAAAAGAGTCTAGCTAAAAGAGAGTTGAATGTGTAATCATTTCAGAGTGTGGACATGTATATACATAAAATTAAATAAAGTTTATTATTATTATTATTATTATTATAATTCCGATAGTAACAGCCCTCCCGAAAATAACGGCTCCACGAAAGTAACGTTAGTTTTTGCCTTTCTTTATAAATCCCGAAAGTAACAGCCCCTCCGAAAGTAACGAGCCCCCCCCCCCCCTAAAGTAACACACTAACGTACTAACTCCTCATGATTGTAAGCTGCTCGGCTGCCATAGGCGCCTTTCATATGCAGCCCGAAAAAGTCCTCCATCGGTTGTAAAGCGCATTGAGACAATGTGAAATGCGCTATATAAGAACCAACATATTATTATTATTATTATTATTATTATTAAAGTAATGGTCCCCCTAAGTGCAGGACTAGCCATCACCGTCTGCTAATACTGTATTAACAGTATTATTGAACACTTAGAACTTTCAATGTGTAGTATACCGGTGTTTGTTACAGTTTACTTTATAATCTTGTAGATTGTTGTGAATAAATATCGTAGAATTTAGCACATGGATGACCTTTTGACATAACATGTATCTTGTTCTGTTTTGTGTTTGCAAACGTTTTTTAACCATCCGAAAGTAATGGCTACTCGAAAGTAACGGCTACCCGAAAGTAGCGGCCCCTTTGGCCTGCTAAATTCGAAAGTAACGGGGGCTGTTACTATCGGAATTCTACGGTATATACCATTTTTGCAAATATCTTTCTTTCTGTCTGTCCAGGAAATGAAGGTATCCTGTGCTCTACTACTGGAACAGTATGGTATTGTTAATTCATTGATGGACTTGATGGAGTTATGTCAGGCCAGTTTGGTACAACTCAGTAGAACTGTCAATGAACCTACAACACCAAAGTAAGTCATGTAACAGTTAATGAATATTTTATTTTCCAAATAAGGTGCATTGTAGGTATCTCCAGTGCAATCTGTTATATTGTGTTACTGGTCGTTAAATCAATGCAACATAAAAACCGCCTGTTGTTCAGCATCGTTGGGTGTGGCCCACATCCAGGACCATCACCCTGGACATTCAGGCACAATCACCTCTTGCTAGCCTCTTCTGCAGGCTACTCCAGTAGATAGACTGGGAGACTTGAGGAAGGTCTGGGGTGAGGTAATTACCTCCTTCCCAATCCCCCCTCTCCCAATCCCATCTCTAGCCACAGGAAGCCCAACTGGATTTGCCTGCTATGAGGCACAATCACTCTAATGTTTGCTACTTGGGGCCCTTTGATAGAACGATTAGGGGAAAACCATCAATGTGCTCAACACTTACCTGTAAGGTTAAAATCTGGCTAGTTATCTCCTAAATTGGCTTGGAGGGTTCCAGGATTATGACACTATATATATAGGCTTGTTCTGATGTTTTTATTTGATAGGTGGTTATGTCCTCTTCTCCTGTTACTGGATTTATATGAGAAGACGGCATTGTCATCAGAGAGAAAGAAACTCCATCGTAAGGTGTGTTTACATGACTGGATAATCATCAGATTTAAGACCAGCACTCTTTATAATGTTTGAGAAACAATAGACATGTTGGCCAGTTACTGCTGCAGTATCAGACAACAGATGCATTCACAAAATAATGCTAATGAGGACATGAATTGTTTTTAAATTGTTATTGAAGCTAAACCTGAGTTAATGCATCTTTTGACAATGAGAAACAGTGTCTAAACACCTCTAAAACTGAAGTACGAACAGATGTTCTAGTGTTCTGTATGATAGTGCTCTTGTAGTGAGGTGACAATTTGTTGTAATTTCCATTGTATGTGTTTTAGTTTACTACTCGTGTGTGGCGTTGGTTTGACGACCGCAGTGGTCGGTGGTATGCGTACAGTGCCACTAATAACGAGGCCATAGATACTGCATATAGAAATGGTGAAACGAGAACACGATTTATGGCTGGACGGCGGCACTACAATGTGAACTTCTCTACAATGCTACAGGTACATGGACTTGTGATCAAAACCCAAATTCTCCTTTGAAAATCAAAGAACATGAAGGAGAATGTAGATTTTGATAGAGATCACTTGCATTTTTAATGCTGCGGGTACATATAACTGCAATAACTGAGTAAGTTCAGCTTGTGATCAAAACCCAAATTCTCCTTTGAAAACCAAAGAACATGAAGGAGAATGTAGATTTTGATAGAGATCACTTGCATTTTTAATGCTGCAGGTACATATAACTGCAATAACTGAGTAAGTTCAGCTTGTGATCAAAACCCAAATTCTCTTTTGAAAATCAAAGTCTGAATCTTGGGGAGAATTTAGATGTTGAAGAGAGATCACTTACGTTGTTCTTGCAGGGAGCCCTTCAATTGATCACGTTGAAGGAAATATGTTACTCCATTCTAACAAATCTTTTATCATATCAGATCAATGAGGACACAGGTAGTCGCCGTCCTATAATGCTTGGTAGTACCTATGAATCACCCCCGCTTGGCAGTAACAACAGAACAAGTCAACATGCACAGCAAGCTATTGGAGAAGGGGATACAGCTAAGAAACAGCAAGATACTGGTGCCAAAAAGGCTAAAGAGGATAAAAAAGGTAAGAATACATCAATTGAAGGGGTGCCCATGAAAACTGCGTATGTGACTATTTTGATGATTTTCAAAATGTTATGCAATTGCTTCAAAAATACACCTACTGGCTTCTAAATATTTATATAAACATGATTTGGTGTTTTTAGATCGATTACACTCGAATTTTGGGCACTACAGTATATTTAATTTCTGATTGAATTTATCAGGATTAGTTGGTGAAAATATGCAAATTAAGAAACTTTTACGCGTCAGTGATCTGTACGTGTTGTTCAACAATAACAAACCTTCAGATGTGAATGATTTCAACCTTTCACTTCCAGAGATTTTAGAAGTTTTTAGCGAATTTTGTTGCCATGGAAATCTTGACAGCTCGCGGGCTCAAACTATCAGGCGGTTAAGTTGTCTCGTGGCGTGGCTATCGGTTCTGGAAGTGCTTCGCAGAACTGGGCCACTTTGCCACAATTTAAAGTCTTTTATTGCCATGTTTTCACCACAGAAGCCCCCAGAACAGCATCATTAAGCTTGACTGGTGGTAGAGGCCATTCTCCTGGAAGAAATCAGGGGCGAGGTGCAATTTCACGATGAAACTGAATCTGCAAACACGGTGTCAGATTTTCAAAATGGCCGATTCAGCCGAGTGAGAGTTGTTTAATATCTCTGGTCGTTCTGTGGTGAATTCGAGGACCTACTAAGGCAGTTTTGGCGACTTTCGACTAGTAAAGAATGCAACCGGTGCATTAGTTTGCCTGTAGGCCCGGGTGATAAAAGACTTTATAAAATATCTCTAAAACATGGAGGTACGGAATGTCGTTGACAAAAATGTTCATGATATCCCAGAATGCAGTTCGGTCGTGCGTTGGAAAACAACAGGGATCCCGAAATAGTCGAATTGAAAATCCCCGAATATACCAAGAAGAGAGATGGAAGTTTGCCGAGCAAGTGGCGTTTTGTTTCACAATGATGTATTTTGGAAGAAAATCAAAGTCAAATGTCGCACATTGTCATGACGTCAAAAACGCGCATTTTTGATTTCTATGAAAAACGGCAAACTGCAAAACAAGCTCTTTTTCTAATGTAATCGATCTAAAAATGACCAAATCATGTTTATATAGGTATCAATAAGCCAGTAGGTGTATTTTTGAAGCAATTGCATAACATTTTGAAAATTATCAAAATAGTCACATACGCAGTTTTCATGGGCACCCCTTCAATTATCATTTGGAACACAAATTTGTTTAAAGCTCTGTTTACACTGGCAATTTTTCTGAACTTTTGTTGTGTGATTGGAGTGGAACTTGCAATGACGATTTAATAGCGAATTCATGTATTGCACATGCAAACTAGCAGCGATTTTGCTGTGGCAATCGTAGGCTACATGCCACTGATTCGAGCATGTTCAAGGTTTAGTGCAAGGTTTGAGGCAATTTCAATTGCACAACAAAATTGCAGAGAAATGGCCAGGGTAAACAAGAACGTAATGTTGCTTGTGTAGAATAGACCTAAAAGATTATACTTTATTGTACTAACTTAAGACTTATTTGTAACTACATTTGTATAGTATCCAAAACAGAAGAACCTGAGATGGCTGATAAGAGGACTGTACAATGCTTGTCTGATGCACAGAAGTCTACAATTATCAGGTACGCCTAGCAGTTCCATGCTGATAGGGACTAGCGGTTAAACTTTTGTAAAGAACTATGTACATGTACTAAGGATCAACAGGTTTTTCTGGGACTTTCACCTTGGTGCATTGTAGGTATCTCCAGTGCAATCTGTTATATTGTGTTACTGGTCGTTAAATCAATGCAACATAAAACCTGCCTGTTGTTCAGCATCGTTGGGTGTGGCCCACATCCAGGGCCATCACCCTGGACATTCAGGCACAATCACCTCTTGCTACTAAGCCACCTCTGCAGGCTACTCCAGTAGATAGACTGGGAGACTTGAGGAAGGTCTGGGGTGAGGTAATTACCTCCTTCCCAATCCCCCCTAGTAAATGGGTATTAGTTGTTTTTAATGTATAAAATTAATAGTAAATTTAGTGTTTTTTTACACAGTGTCAGAGTTGTAGATCCATACTGTGTTAGTCTAATACCGTGTTGCACACCCCACATATAGGATTAAGGGCTATAAAGGGTTAAATACAATGTATATCAACTTACAAATGCTTTGTTGTATTTCAGATGTTGTTCCATTCTTATTTGCATCCCTGTCAGTCACAATGCATTACACGCTGCCTTGAGGTTATGTCTTCGCATCACACAAGAACACAAGTTTGCTGTGCAATTTGTAGACCAAGGAGGCCATAAGGCAATAATTGGACTGACCCAGAAATCCTCCTTTCCTGGCTTTACGTCCATCGCAACACTTCTACTCCACCACGTCCTTGAAGACTCAGCCAACCTACAGCACACAATAGAGAAAGTGATTCGTTCTGTAGCCATGAATGGAGTCAGTAACGCAGCCACAGGGGTCAGCCCTAACTCAGTGGGTGCTAAGGAAATCAACTACGTGCTGCGACTACTTGGGCCTGCAGCAAGCAGGAACCCACAGCTTTTCCTGGATGCTGCTTTGAAGGTGTTGCGGTATGCAATAACACCTCAACTTAGACGAGTCCTTGTTGAGGGAGCTGATGTATTCTTGCCTTCAAATCATGCTCAGCTTGTAACAGTGTCACCTTCTTCTAAGCCACAGAAGTTTCCACCACTTTGCAATTCAGTACGTGAAGTTGTCTGTGATCTACTGAATGCTCTATGTGCTCCTGATGATCTGTCCAGGACAGGAGGCAGGGCGAGTTCAATGTGTGTGCGTCGGTCAGACAGTCAGATGCTTGGAGAACTTGGACGTGCTCTTGGTCAACTTGGTGACATGATTGATAGGTTCAGCACCAACACTAGGGACCAGTCGCTTACCCCTGGACACCCATCCTATGGACGACAGATTACAAGTGAAGATAATGCTGTAGATAATGACGAACCTGGTATAGGTAGGAGGCATGCATTGTGGAGTTATGGAATTCATTTGTTATCCTATATTGAGGTCAGGATGGGGGTTTGATAGTGTTGTTGATGATGGTGGTGGTGGTGTAGATGATAATGACACTGACTGTGATGATGACGATGTTGCTGTTGCTGCAGATGATTAAGGTGGTGGTGGTGATGATGATGATGATTCTGCTGCAGATTATGATGGTGGTGATGATGATGGTGGTGATGATGATGGTGGTGATGATGATGGTGGTGATGATAATAATGATGACAATAAAGATGATGACAACGATGCAGACTATTGCAGCAGTGGTTGTGTTGGTGAATTTCCAGTGATGTCGCTCTCAAATTGTAATATTTACAAGAATATATATTCCAATCAAACAGATTCTTCACAAGGATCACACGAAGTGTCAACTTCGAACTTCCGTGAACTCAAAGAAAAGTCACAAGAGAACACTGAAGAAAAAGCCAAGAAAGACAACAAGGAAAAAGAGGCAGCCAAACCTTTACTGACAAAGTCTGCAATACTAAGGATCTTAGCAGAGCTTGTTAAAACATATGGAGGTGTGGCCCAACTGATTACAGAATACACATACTCAGCACCGACGATACCAGGGGAAAAACAAGTAAGTAGATGTGGACAGACAATGTCACTAGCATGTATTTTGTGATTAAGGGTGGACTAACATATTTATTTCGACTGTTGCTAAAGAAAATTTGAAACCTCAAAAAAAATCGTAAAATTCAAAGAGAAGAGAAGGGACTTATAGGAAGTGATTGTAAGGGAGAAAGCTTTGTCAGAGCATGACGTCACCAAATTACGTCACAATGACGTCATCAAAACAGAAAACGCTCTTTTTTCCAAGGATTTATAAGATACTGTAAATTTATGATTATACACTTGTTCTACAACACAAGGAGCAGACAACTGAGCATGGATTTGGTATTTAAATGAAAAATGATGTTTTTATGGACGTTTTTCGAGCTGTTTTTAAGGATTAAATTCCATAACTTGTCATATTGTCTTCAGTTTTTAAAAAGCATGCTCAGCAATGTTGACTAGGTCGTTGTTGATATTCTAGGTTAGAAAAAAATAACCCTCGGTGAACGTGCTCGGAAATTTTGAAGGTTTTTGAAAACGAGAATCTGTGCATGCGCAGTGAAGTCTTGTTAAATTGACCGTTCTTTTTCAGCATTGAATTGATGGATTTCGGAAAAGAATCCTATGAAAATGTTTAGACAGTTCTCTATTCTGTCATTTGGCATAAAAATTATTATGCAGTAAAGATGTTTTGATTTTCCTGTTGTACCCAAGCAGGAGATGTGCGAATTGTATGACTTTCAATTCATAAATTGTATGCTTGCTCATTTCTGCTAAAACGAAATTTAAAACCCCTAGAGAGAAGTAGGATGTTTAACAAGGCTATAAAATATCAAAATTAAAGAAAAAAATCCTCAACAAAGCTAAGGAATTGAAGACATGTAAAACCCCATAGCAACGTGGTTGCATAGTAACGAAATATGTTAGTCCACCCATAAGGGTGGACTAACATATTTATTTCGACTGTTGCTAAGGAAAATTTGAAACCTCAAAAAAAACCGTAAAATTCAAAGAGAAGAGAAGGGACTTATAGGAAGTGATTGTAAGGGAGAAAGCTTTGTCAGAGCATGACGTCACCAAATTACGTCACAATGACGTCATCAAAACAGAAAACGCTCTTTTTTTCCAAGGATTTATAAGATACTGTAAATCTATGATAATACACTTGTTCTACAACACAAGGAGCAGACAACTGAGCATGGATTTGGTATTTAAATGAAAAAAGATTTTTTTATGGACGTTTTTCGAGCTGTTTTTAAGGATTAAATTCCATAACTTGTCATATTGTCTTCAGTTTTTAAAAAGCATGCTCAGCAATGTTGACTAGGTCGTTGTTGATATTCTAGGTTAGAAAAAAATAACCCTCGGTGAACGTGCTCGGAAATTTTGTAGGTTTTTGAAAACGAGAATCTGCGCATGCGCAGTGAAGTCTTGTTAAATTGACCGTTCTTTTTCAGCATTGAATTGATGGATTTCGGAAAAGAATCCTATGAAAATGTTTAGACAGTTCTCTATTCTGTCATTTGGCATAAAAATTATTATGCAGCAAAGACGTTTTGATTTTCCTGTTGTACCCAAGCAGGAGATGTGCGAATTGTATGACTTTCAATTCATAAATTGTATGCTTGCTCATTTCTGCTAAAGCGAAATTTAAAACCCCTAGAGAGAAGTAGGATGTTTAACAAGGCTATAAAATTTCAAAATTTCTGAAAAAAATCCTCAACAAAGCAAAAGAATTGAAGACATGTAAAACCCCATAGCAACGCGGTTGCATAGTAACGAAATATGTTAGTCCACCCTTAAACGTGAGCAGGAAATTGCCATTTTTAATAATTTTAAATCGGGAAATGTTCTTATTTTTAATAATTTTAATTTAATTTTAATTTTAATTTTCAATTTTTTTTGCTAATATTTTTTTGTTTATACTGTTTTGATTGCAGTATGAAGGTCCCGTGCTAGCCTATATCTTTGACCATCTGTTGACTTCAACCCAAAACAACACCAGTAACGAAGCTCCAGCATTTGCCCGCCTTCTTCTAGCCGTCATAGCAACATGCACCCAGGCCCCTGATGCCCAGCAGATCCTGGTGACGGAACTCAAGGCCTCATTAGATCGTGCTCTAGCTCTACCAGAGTCACCAGGCAAACACAACCGCTTACAGGGTTTATTTGGACTGATACAGACAATGATTGACTCAGGGTCCCGTCCCCCACAGCAATCATTACTCAACCAGCCACCTAACAACACCATGAAACTATTGACGAAACGTGGATTGATTACTGACCTGGCTCGAGTGACCCATAGTCTTGACCTGGGTAGTCCTAATTTAGTCACCACCTTGAATGCTTTGCTAAAGCCCTTGGAGAAACTATCAAGTATTGTGAATCAGCCTACTGGTAGTGCTGCTCAGAACAAAGTAGCTACACAGTCTACTGGGGTGGGGACCAGGGATGGTGCTAGCACACAGACTGAAAGCTCAGTGCAGGTTTCTGCAGAGGCTAATCAAGGTAGGAAACTGTTTTAAATGGGGCTAAATGGTAAAGTTACATTCAACCTGGTGTAGGCCAGCAGTGTTGCCCATTAGCTGCCTAGAGGGGGGTCTAGGAATTGTATCCTGGTGCTGGCCAGCATGGTTGCCCATATGCTTGCATAGGGGGGGATTTAGGGATTGCTGCCATGCCTACATGTAGTATACATTAAGCAATTATTGGACAAGGTTGAGCAAAATATCGTGATTTGTCAGTGACGAGCAGATTAATTATTTGCCGATGCCGAAGGCAGTAATTTACGAGTTCAATAATTGTTTTATCATTCCACTCATTTCTATCAATAAGGAATTTATTGAATATAAACATCAAGGAAAAAATATTGTAAAACGAGCTGCCATGTTTACACTGTGAATGATCAATTAAGTGCACATGCTCAGACTGTTATTTGCAGCGAACATTGCTTAATCTTCACTGCGCATGCTCAGACCGTTATTTGTACGCAGTTATTTGCAGGTCTTTCAGCCAATCAGAACTGCGGATAGAAATGAGTCGAATGATAAGACCCATTATTTGTTTGTTTGATAGGTGCTGTTACAGCCGGTGAAGAACGGACAAGTCAGGATCAAGTTCAAACACAAGATGCAGATGTGCAGTGGTGTGGTATGTATTTACATTCATGTATTTGCATTCATTAGCAGCGCCATCATCAGTATCAACAACAATATGACCACCATTGCCATCGTCAACACCAATATCATCATCATAATAGCAACCACTGTTGTCGTCATTGACGTCAGACCTGCTACCATTATCATAAATTTCATTCCATCAGTAGTGCGATTCCTTTATTTGACATTGTCATTATCATCATTACTACCATCATCATATCATCATCATTTCTACTGGTACATGTATTATCATTACCACCAACCATCAGCATCTCTTTATTGACATTATCAGTGTCATCATCACGGCTATCATCATCATCATCTGTATCAATCTTTCATTTTCTAGACCTAGGACAACCCGAGGATACCCAAGCATCAGGAGGAGACGACCAAGAGGGTGAGGATAGTGTTGCATCCTGGGATATGGGTGTGTCTGGTCATGCTGTTGTCCCTGTTGCTATCGCAGAGCATGAATTAGAGGACTTTGAGGAGATGGTGGAGGAGCTGTTGGACAGAGACACGCGTGACCTAGAAGGTAAAACAATGAACATATATCTTGTATATGGGACACCTGTTGTGCTGTCATTTTTGAAAAATAAAAAATTGAATATTATTAATATTCCTTAATGAGGTTAAATAGGTTATTTACTTACTATTAGTACCACTCTTAACGAGGTTGTAAAGCGCCATTGAGCATAACTTAAATGGTGCTATATAAATGTTACTTTACAGAGAAATAATTAGTATGACAGATACTAGAATCATTATTGTACTAATCATTTAGCATTTATAGGGATATTTTAATGGGTGGGGTAGATAGGTGTCTCCAATTAGTTTCTTGTAAAACTAGAAAACATGACACGTTAATAAAGTTATTATTATTATTATTATTATTATTATCAGCCAATGATTCAAACTATAGTTCATGTCTGAATAATCGCCGATGACATACTAGGACGGAATGAGGCTGATACTCCTAACTCTTGCAAGTTTTCAGACGGATTTGACTGTAATATAGCACCATTTATCACCACATGTATGCCACGCCCTACTAGGACGGAATGCTACCAAAACATCACTTGATTTGCAGCTTCCATTGTCTATTCTAGTATTTTAGTTATACTAGATGCTGTCTCTCTTACATGCATTTTTTTGCATCATCCCAATTTCATTTTTTCCCATTCATTTATTCCTTCATTTTTCACGTTATTTAGATTCAGAAGTTAACGTTCTAGCAGACGAAATAGTATCAGGACGACTTCTTGGTGATGGCGTGATTGAAGCTCATGTTGACGATGATGATAGCGACAGTATCTCCAGTAGTGACAGTGACGAAGGGTCTAACGGCAGTAACCATAGTGACAGTGACGACAACGAGGATACTATGGTGATCACGTTTGAACAAGATCATGATGTGAATGACGTGAACAATCTTGACAATCAACAAGGTAAAGCTGGTTTTCACTAGTGACATACGGTGTACATTGCATGCAACATTGCGAGAAACGAATTGCGTTGTGTGAGCGCATGCTAGTCAATTGCGATAAATTTTGCACCGTTCGTGTGCACCTTGAGACGTGTTATATCACTGTGTCAATGGGTACCAGGGTACAAGCATAAGCACAGTGCAAGGATTGCTGCGTAACGAGACTACAGGAGGCTGCGATGGAAACTAGTGTTTCTTTGTAGTCAGTCTGTTTTGATAGACATATTGATATATAATTATTTTCTTGTCATTCTAGAAGATGATGTTGATGGTGATGACGAGAGAGTTATCGTTACTACAGGCGATGATGCTGGCGATGAACATGAGAACGTTGTAGTGATGGGTGAAGTAGATGATGGAGATGAGGATATCGAGGATGATGACGACGATGATGATGATGATGACGAAGCTGAGGATGATGATGATGAAGGTGGTAGTGACATGGAAGAAGAACATCCCGACATGATGGAAGACGACTCGTTTGCAGTTTACGAGGACGATGATATGTTCTTGCGCATTAGAGATGGTAGGTATATAGTTTCTGTTGAACTTGTAGCCTGTGTGCATGGCTGTTATATTCGGGCCGATAGCCTGGATGCCAGAAAACCCCGTTTCGCATTACCGTTATTCCTTCGTTAATCAGAGGGGTCGTCCCTTCTACCGATGTCCCCTCTGATTAACGAATAACCATAACGCCACAAGTGATTCTCTGGCACCCAAAGTATAATCCGAATGGATTCAATGGAAAGGGAAATAATCGAAGAAGAACATTTCAAAAGTGAGTTTTCGGTTAGTCAGAATTCTCAAATTTGAATGCCAAAATTTGCTGGTTTTATACCAGTTCTAAGTCACATAAAATATATTGTTGTCGATAAGAGTGCGTGTTTTGATCAGCCAATGATTCAAATAATATTAATGTCTGAATAATTGATGACACACTAGGACGGAATGAGGCTGATCTCACTATACTCACGACTCTTGCAAGATACTCTCTTACACAGAGTAACTGCGTTTACATGTACAAAGCTGTCTTTAGAGAAGATTCCATATGACTGTGAACTATGCTTCCTACATGGGCACGTGTTACCTAAAACATTAACACCATTAAACATCGTGGTCACAGCACGGATGCATTCGAATACCTAAAACATCACTGTCTGTTCTGTAAGTTATTCACAGTCATACGTAATCTGCTCTATAGGTACTGACGTTCTTGCTAACAGCATAACATGATGTATTTATTTCTCCATTAATGAATGAATTCCATCAGAAGGTGGTCCTGGAAGACTATCAGGAGAGATGTTACTATCAACGGTACAAGATGAAGACTCTGATGCAGGTGTTGTACTTGGTCTGTCAGGACAACGACATCGTGCCCTACCTATACGAAGACATACTGGTGCTGCTGATGTCTTCCACTTTACCTCGGGTAATGTCTGTCAACCTGTCTGTCTGTCAACCTGTCTGTCTGTCAACCTGTCTGTCTGTCAACCTGTCTGTCTGTCAACCTGTCTGTCTGTCAACCTGTCTGTCTGTCAATCTCTCTGTCTGTGTGTCTGTATCTTTGTTTGCATTTTGTTTGTTCCTTTGTCTGTTTGTTTGCTCGTTTGTCTGTCTGTCTGTTTCTTTAACTGTCTGTCTGTCTGTATCTTTGTTTGCATTTTGTTTGTTCCTTTGTCTGTTTGTTTGCTCGTTTGTCTGTCTGTCTGTTTCTTTAACTGTCTGTCTGTCTGTCTGTATCTTTGTTTGTTCCTTTGTCTGTTTGTTTGCTCATTTGTCTGTCTGTCTGTTTCTTTAACTGTCTGTCTGTCTGTCTGTCTGTATCTTTGTTTGTTTTTTGTTTGTTCCTTTGTCTGTTTGTTTGCTCGTTTGTCTGTCTGTCTGTTTCTTTAACTGTCTGTCTGTATCTTTGTTTGTTTTTTGTTTGTTCCTTTGTCTGTTTGTTTGCTCGTTTGTCTGTCTGTCTGTTTCTTTAACTGTCTGTCTGTCTGTCTGTCTGTATCTTTGTTTGTTTTTTGTTTGTTCCTTTGTTTGTGTATTCGTTTGTTTACTCATTCATCTGCCTACTTTGCTAATACCATTAAGAAAGCAGCCAAAATATTCTGTTTTTCCAGCCAATGATTATAATCCCAACAGCCTGATTATTGTTGACGATATCTTAGCTCTATATGAGGCTGGTACACTAGAATGAATCCATTCTCTTGTATCTTGTGGCTTCTAGTAAACGTCTTCTAATGTTACAATGTGCTTGTTCTTTATACCCAGGAGGGCACGAAACTCGTCTATTAGTTGGCGATGACGGTCAAATGCGAGAGATCACTGATGAAGACGGTCTGTTCGTAGATGGATACAGTGAAACCACATCATCTATACCGTCAGCTTTGAGTAGATGGTCTGAAGAGAGTCAAATCCTTGACCCAGAGAGTGTACACTACTGCGTATCCGCCCTCAAGCCAGAATTATTCCCAGTATTCGAGAAGCGCTTGGGCGAAGAAGTGGCTAAAGAGAAAATTGAGGATGAGAAGAAGAAGAAAGAAGCTGAAGCTAAGGCTGCTGTTAAGAAGAAAGAAGACGAAGAAGCAGCCAAGAAGAAGGCCGAGAGTGAAGCAGCCACACCAGCTACAGCCAACCAACAACCTTCAGAGGAAATGCAAGTGGATCAGACCTCTGCCTCTCAGGCAGCACCTGTCGCAACAGACGATTCACCCAACTCGTCTCTACTTGTTTCCATGAGTATGGACCATGGCTGTGACACAGAACCAGAGTTCCAGACCTCTACACCAAGGGAGAGTGCAGCCACTCCCACTGCGGAAGACTCTCAGAACATCCCAACTGAGCCTTCTTCCTCATCCATTGAAGACCAGACCAGCAGTACTGTCCCTCCAGCTGTGCCCACTAGTTCAAGTATCGAGAGCCAGTCAGTGGTTCCACCTGCAGATGCAATGAGGTCTCCTCCGATCGGGTCCCCTATGACCATGGGTAGTGAGGCTTCTGTGGCCTCCACTGAAAGCGGTGCCCAGAGTATGGCGATGGGAGGTGAGAATAACAATGGTAATAAGACTAGAAGAGATGATACTTCTGAGTCCAGTACTTTGGGTGACAGAGCTTTGCTTTTTCTCCCTCCGATGATCGTCATTTGAATGGGATGTTGCAAGGGAGACTAAAGCTCTGGAACCCAGAGTAACTTGTTGTATACTAGTTGTACTATCAATTTGAAGTTATTAGCTTTTTATAGTTGAACATCTGAACCTTTTTTACCAGCCTTGTAAACACCTCCCTGACCATCTTAACCGGGTGGTTTTACGAGAGGTTCGACTGTATCTAAGTCAAACACCACCTCTTGTAAGCGACCACCTCCCATAAGCGACCACCTCCCATAAGCGACCATCTTACCTGACAAAACGGGTGGTTGCTTACGAGAGGTTCGACTGTATCTAAGTCAAACACTTTAATTATTACCTCTTGTAAGCGACCACCTTGTAAGCGACCATCTTACCTGACAAAACGGGTGGTTGCTACGAGAGGTTCCATCTAAGTCAAACACTTTAATTATTACCTCTTGTAAGCGACCACCTCCCATAAGCGACCACCTCCCATAAGCGACCATCTTACCTGACAAAACGGGTGGTTGCTTACGAGAGGTTCGACTGTATCTAAGTCAAACACTTTAATTATTACCTCTTGTAAGCGACCACCTCCCATAAGCGACCACCTCCCATAAGACCAGGTTCGACTGCATAATGCTTACGAGAGGTTCGACTGCATAATTATTACCTCTGGTAACCGACCACCTCACTTAACAAAAAGGGTGGTCGTTAATGAGAGGTTCGACAATATTTGTTTTAACTATTTGTGAGGTTTTACTAGAATCCCCTTACATAGTCTGCATGACCCTTAAAAAACGACCCATACAACAAATTGGTTGTATTTTTATTGATCGTATTTTAAGTGATCGTGTCACGTCTTCTAATGTTTTCATTTGCTGCATTAAATGCTCTAGAAACCGCTGAAGATGCCACAGAATCATCCAACAAAGACGAAACAACTACTGAAAGTGCAGCAGCGCAGCCTGAAGCAAGTACAAGTGGCGAGAACGTCAACCTGACCATTGATGGCATCTCTATCCCTGAAGGAGTAGATCCCTCATTCCTTGAGGCACTCCCTGAGTCTCTACGGCGTGAAGTCCTGTCTGAGCAGCTAGGATTACGTCCCCCTCCTCCCCCTCCCTCTCAACCAGCTGGAGCAGCTGGCAGTGAACCAAGTGCCATGTCTGTTAGTCCAGAATTCCTGGCCGCTTTGCCACCAGATGTCCAGGAAGAGGTTGGTACTGTGCATCATTTTATACCAGCTATTTTGCTCCAATATTCAAACAATATTCTGTGCGGTACTCTTTTGGAAATGCTCTTCAGAAAAGAATATGGATATGTTTCAATTTTTTAGATAGATAGATAGTTTATTAAACTTACAACTTTGCAGCCAGAAGGCTGAATTGCGTAATAAAAATATATACAAGGCATACATCAATATAAAAAAATTAAGGTTGCCCTTCAAGGGGGACTGGGGGGAAAGTGAGCGAGTGTGAAAGGATTCTACATGAAACAGGCTGTTTTTCTCAGTGTTTTTTCCATGTCTTGTTTTAGGTGCTACAACAACAACGTCTGGAACAGGAACGTAGACGAGTAGCTACTACAAACCCTGACCAACCGGTCGACCCTGGCGCATTCTTACGTAATCTACCTCCACAACTTCGACAGACGGTGCTTGCCGATATTGATGACTCGTTACTCAACGTCTTACCTGCTGAGATGGCTACGGAAGCGCAATCACTTCGACGAGATCGAGAATTACGACAACAGAGGCTTGTGCAGGAGAGATATGCCTTCGGCGACACTGCGTCAGCGATATCTACGTTGTTACGTCATTCGGGGCTTTCTCGGCGGGCTCTCGGTGGGCCTCATTTTCCGAGGTACTTCTCGCAAAATGCTCGGGGATTTAGTAACTCTGCTCCAAGGGCCAATCATAAATATGCAGGTCGACAGCTGCTTGATCACGATGCTCTAGCGTGCCTCGTTGTGTTACTGTTTATTGACGAACCAAGGCTGAACACGGCAAGGCTACAGAAAGTGTTTCGTAATCTGTGTTACCACGAGGAGACGCGTCGCTGGCTTATTAACACTTTAATAGCAGTACTACGAAGAACTAGCGGGCTGAACGATGATGAATCGTGCCCTAGAACAACTCCTTCAACACAAGGAGAACCGACAGCTAGTGCATCGACATCGTCAGGCGATGTGTCACATGACTCATCACGTGACCACACACGTTACTCCTCGTCAAGTCGAATCGAGCAGTACTTGATTGTAAAGGGGGAAAGTTCAACGAACTTGAGTAAGAACAAGCAACCGTCGTGGTTACGTGTTGCTATAGATTCAGCATTGGGAACACGTACCAGTGTGTTTTGTATTCGTAGACATGGAAAACTCGGAATGGACTGCAGCTCGCACATCAGTATTCACCAGTATGCTTCACCGTTCATATGTCGCCATGTTCTCGACGCTCTCTTATTCCTCGCTAAGACATTTTCGACAAGTTTTATGCCGACTCTAGCTAAAGCAAAAACTGCGGCCAGCGCTACGGACAACTCGGAACTTGATGAAGGGGAAATATCTAAAGTTGATTCTGATTTCTGGGACATCTTATTGAAACTGGATGCAGTGGGTTTAGGACGGAAAGGGAAGTACTCGGCCAATTCCAGTGTGACCCCATCTGAGGAGGTTAAGCAGGAGGAGGAGTTTGCTCACGCTCCTATAGGAAAACTCCTGACGCTCCTGTCCCACCCTATTGTATGTAAGAGCGTACAACTTACAGATAAACTACTACGTTTGCTGTCCGTGATTTCGTCGTCGCTTCCTACTCTCCCGTCGTCTAAGAAATCACCGGCGATCATCCAAAGCAATAGTGTAACTGGAGTGAGTGAAGGACAGAGCGGACAGAACCTGGTGGTACCTTTGCCACAAGTCGTAACACCGGAAGCTGCCCGAGCTGTTCCTCTGGTTCTGGAACCCAACGAAGAACATGGAGTTACAACTAATCTAACCATACCTATTTCGGAGACGGAGTCCATTGCGTCTTCGCTAGTGGTCGAGCGATCATCGGAACCCGGTGGCGAACAACCCGAAGTTGATTCAATTGATAGTGGCTCGAGCGACGACGTTCCCACCCACACTAGTCAGACTGAACCAATGGTCGTCGAAGTGAACATTCCACACGATTCTAGTGCGGAGAGAATCGATAGACCATCGTCTCTGCTCACGACCGATGTTCGATTGATTAACACTGCAGACTTGACGCTCGTTAAGCCCGAGAACGAACAAACTGTTGTGATGGAGGGTCATCTACGTCTTGCGGTCAATGTTCTTACGTCGGGTTCTTGTTCAGAAGAAGGTCTTGAAGATGTTACTACTCTGTTGCTACAAATCTCACGTCTGAACATACCAACGAGGGACACGATACTGCGTCTTCTATTAGACGGGGCGCGGAAGATTGGCGAAATACTTTGTAAAAACATTGCTCAATTATTCATCGAGATCGTTGAACATAACAAGACAAGTACACCACAAGCTGATACCGAGAGAGACCCACTGAAAGTAAAGAAGACTTCGAATATTGTATTACCAGAACCTCCACGTAGGCCACAGCGTACTGTACGTGGCTTGTTTGGGCTTCAGGAACCTACTACCGCTGCTGCTGCTGCTGGGGGACGGAGACAGGCTGGACCTAAACCAGTGGTGTACGAACTCCACCTACCGTCAATGCCAGAACTGACTTGTAAGAAGTCTAGTCAGGCTCTGTTGCTCAAGATACTCAAGGTCATACTACAGCTTAGAGATGCGGCCAAAAGGTCAGGGAAACCCCCTACAGCTCGGGAACGAAGACAACGAAGAGGAGGTAATAGGCGTCTTTTGTTCTTGTTGCTTTTGTCGTCACCGTTGTTGTTATTGGTGGTGTGCCCGCACCTGGATTGTTGTTGTTGTTGTTGTTGGTGGTGCTGTTGTTGTTGTTGGTGGTGGTGGTAGTGGTGTGCCCGCACCTGGATTGATGTTGTTGGTGGTGTTGTTGTTGGTGGTGGTGGTGGTGTGCCCGCACCTTGATTGATGTTGTTGTTGTTGTTGTTGTTGTGTGGTGGTGGTGGTGGTGGTAGTGGTGTGCCCGCACCTGGATTGATGTTGTTGGTGGTGGTGCTGTTGTTGTTGGTTGTGTTGGTGGTGGTGTGGTGGTGGTGGTGGTGGTGGTGTGCCCGCACCTTGATTGATGTTGTTGGTGGTGGTGGTGTTGTTGTTGGTGGTGGTGTGCCCGCACCTTGATTGATGTTGGTGGTGGTGGTGGTGTTGTTGTTGTTGGTGGTGGTGGAGGTGGTGGTGTGTCCGCACCTTGATTGATTTTGTTGGTGGTGGTGGTAGTGGTGTGTCCGCACCTTGATTGATGTTGTTGTTGGTGGTGGTGGTGGTGTGCCCGCACCTTGATTGATGTTGTTGTTGTGTTGTGGTGGTGGTGGTGTGTCCGCACCTTGATTGATGTGTTGTTGTTGGTAGTGGTGGTGGTGTGTCCGCACCTTGATTGATGTTGTTTGTTGTTGTGGTAGTGGTGGTGGTGGTGGTGTGCCCGCACCTTGATTGATGTTGTTGTTGGTAGTGGTGGTGGTGTGTCCGCACCTTGATTGATGTTGTTGTTGTTGTTGTTGGTGGTGGTGGTGGTGTGCCCGCACCTTGATTGATGTTGTTGTTGGTGGTGGTGGTGGTGTGTCCGCACCTTGATTGATGTTGTTGTTGTTGGTGGTGGTGGTGGTGTGCCCGCACCTTGATTGATGTTGTTGTTGGTGGTGGTGGTGGTGGTGTGCCTGCACCTTGATCAGTGTTGTTGTTGTTTTTGGTGGTGGTGGTGGTGGTGCTGTTGTGGTTAATGTTTGCATTGTTGTTGATTCTGTGTTCACGTCTATTCGTTTGCGTGCCTTGTTTTCTCGTGTGTTTATCGTTGCTCTTTTCTATTGTGAATTCCTTTTATTGTCTGCATGTTTGAGTAAGTTAAGTACCGTGTAGTAATGCAGTCGACCCCCTATTAAGCGATCATCCTATAGTAAGCGACCACTTGCCATATCCCCTATGGTGGCCGCTTACTAGGGGTTTCACTGTATATCAATAGTCAATCTACTTCAAGTACCACAACCTATTAAATATTTTCAGTGCCAAGTGATGTATTAGTGAGTCATCGACTGATTGAAAGTTCTCGTGGTCTTGGCGCAGTTGTTGCAGCCTTAGAAGCCGAAGCGGAAGCCATCTTTGAAGTCTTCTCCAGCATACGGAACCAGCGAGGACGTGAAGACCGAGAACTCGAACGAGGTCAACCACAACCAGGATCGTCGACCTCTGGTGGAGCCGCAGGTGAAGGGTCTACAGAGGGTCAGGGAGGACAAGACGGCAGTTCTGGTGCTGGGGGTATGTGATTAGTAGTAATGAAGGCTGGTTTGTAAGTTTTTCAGTCCTACGAAATCTGCTCTATACAGTTTGCGGTACAACGTAGCTCAAAAATACCCTCGCATCTTTCTTTTACTAATGTTCGGATGTGTTGTTTGCGGGTTTTTTTGTGTGTTAAGAATCATTTCTGACAATGTCAGTCAAATCGAGTATTGTAGGATGTACTATTCGGTTTCCCTGACTACAATTTGTCTCGTAGGTTCCCAGGTGACCGAGCCTGTTGTACTTCCTTTACTTAGTGAACAACTAGGCCTTGATGACTTATGGGATACTTTGGGTGAATGTCTAACCGAGTTGGCCAAGACGACAGACAGCCACGCCGTCCTTGTATTACAACCAGCAGTAGAAGCATTCTTTCTTGTTCACGGGTCTGAGAAAACTACACCACCCGCCCAGACAACACCCGCCCAGACAACACCAGCCCAGGACGCGGCACCGCGTGTTTCGTCTAGCTCCGAAATGTTTCCACCGCCCTCTCCTGGACCTACTTCTCCTGGAGCGCATAGTCCAAGCAGACAAATGTCTGTGTCGTCGGTCACCTCAGATTTACCTACAGATACTCAGAAGTTCTTGAAGTTCGCAGGTGAGGAATAGTTCGTACAGGTACAGAGACACGCGGAGCAACACTGCACGCAGTATTGCTGGGAACATTGTGTCCACTTCTTTAATATCGAACGCAACAAGAACAAGTGTTGAAAATGTGCCAGAAATATTACTTGCATGTTGCACTGTGTGACTCATATCTTTGATTAACGCGTTAATATTTTTTACCGTCAGAAACCCATCGCACCGTGTTGAACCAAATTCTTCGACAATCCAACGTTCACCTCTCAGACGGCCCCTTCGCGGTCCTCGTGAACCACACGCGTGTCTTAGACTTCGACGTCAAGCGTCGGTTTTTCCGACAAGAACTCGAACGAGCCGACGAGGGAATGCGAAGAGACGACCTCCCCGTCCATCTACGACGAGACCACGTGTTCGAGGACTCCTACCGCGAACTACATCGAAGGAACTCCGAGGAATGGAAATCAAGGTTCTATATCGTCTTCGAGGGCGAAGAGGGACAAGATGCCGGGGGTCTATTACGAGAATGGTACCTTATCATGTCTCGTGAGATGTTCAACCCTAATTACGCTCTCTTCACTACCTCCCCTGGTGACCGAGTGACGTACCAGCCCAACCCCAGCTCACACTGTAATTCGAATCATCTTAGTTACTTCAAGTTTGTTGGTCGTGTGGTGTCCAAGGCTATTTACGATAATAAGCTATTGGAGTGTTTCTTTACTCGCTCCTTCTACAAGCACATTCTTGGCAAACCAGTGCACTTCACAGACCTGGAGTCGTTTGATTATTCATTCTATCAAGGTCTACAGTTCTTGCTAGAACATGATATACATATGCTTGGAATGGACCTAACGTTCAGTACTGACGTAAGTATAATATATAATAGATACTTAGTCTTATAGTCCCAGTTCGTTCGGATCTTTCCGTGTGTTTGTATAAAGCGCTTAGAGCAATATTAGATATAAGATTTGTATTATTGTAATTATTTGTTCTGTCACTAGTAAACATTTCGTCGTTCTTTCGTATAGTTATATGCGTTCGGGCGGTCTGGTTTTCACTGATGACGCAAGCGCAAGGATAAGAACTTGTGTCACTGAAAACGAACCCGACGCAAGCAGAAGCGCAAGCAGAAGCGCAAGCAGATGCGCAAGCAGATGCGCAAGCAGATGCGCAAGCAGATGCGCAAGCAGATGCGCAAGCAGATGCGCAAGCAGATGCGCAAGCAGATGCGCAAGCAGATGCGCAAGCAGATGCGCCAGCAGATGCGCAAGCAGATGCGCCAGCAGATGCGCCAGCAGATGCGCCAGCAGATGCGCCAGCAGATGCGCCAGCAAGCGCCATGCGCCAGCAGATGCGCCAGCAGATGCGCCAGCAGATGCGCCAGCAGAGCGCCAGCAGAAGCGCCAGCAGAAGCGCCAGCAGAAGCGCCAGCAGAAGCGCCAGCAGAAGCGCCAGCAGAAGCGCCAGCAGAAGCGCCAGCAGAAGCGCCAGCAGAATAACTTGTCATGTGAAAAAAGACTCGACGCAACCACCATGAACGCAAACATAAGAACTTGTGTCATGTGAGAGAAAGCCCGACACAAGCGCATGCACAGAAAATGGTAACATCGATCCTTGTTCTTGCGTCGGGCTCGCTTTCATAGTTAAGTAATGCCACTTTTGCTTGCTTCACTAGTGTAGAGTTACGTTGGCCTACGTCTGTTCGTTCGTACGTTTGCTTCGTTCGTTCATTGTCTGTTTGTCTGTTCTTTAGGTCCAAGAGTTTGGTCTCTCAGAGATACGTGACCTAATCCCTAACGGTCGTAACATACCTGTAGCCGAGGAGAACAAACGACAGTATGTCAAACTAGTCTGCCAGATGAAGATGACTGGAGCGATACGGAAACAGATTGACTCGTTCCTCGAGGGATTCTACGAGGTGATCCCGAAGCGTCTCATATCGATCTTCGATGAACAAGAACTCGAGCTTCTTATATCTGGTTTACCTAATATTGATCTAGACGATCTGAAGGCTAATAGTGAATACCATAAATACAGTGAAACCTCATTACAGGTAGATTGTTTATATATTTAGTCAACTTGATATCTTCTAGTAATCTAGTCAACACACAAATGTGGGAGATTGTGGGTACCCTGTGGTTTAGGAAAACACAGGAATTCCAAAAGACAAAAAATGACAGCAAAGGGCGCTCAATGTTTCAAAATTGTATTTATTGACATAATTTGTCATGTTCTTTCCTCAGATTCAGTGGTTCTGGCGAGCTTTGCGGTCTTTCGATCAAGCTGATCGTGCCAAGTTTTTGCAGTTCGTCACTGGTACCTCCAAGGTCCCCTTACAAGGGTTTGCAGCATTGGAAGGAATGAACGGGTTCCAGAAATTCCAAATCCACCGTGATGACCGTAACACAGACAGATTGCCATCAGCACATACTTGGTGAGTTTTGCATGGAGTTATTTGATCAACTACGAATCTAATCCATATATTTCTATCTTGTCTATCCCCAGCTTCAATCAATTAGATCTGCCAGCCTACGAGACGTACGACAAGCTTCGTACTATGCTAAAGAAGGCGTGTGATGAATGCCCAGAAGGCTTTGGGCTTGCTTAGATTTCATAAGAAAATCCCCCAACTAAATGGAATGTGCTTATTAATTTGTGTAATAGGTAGATAGTAGCAACTATGACGTAACAGAAGACAGACACGTAGTCTCTGTTAATTCCAGTAATTGGCGCACGCGCGCGGTTGATGTTATTGGACGTCAAAGAGATATCGAAGCAACGTCTTACGGTTATTTGTGCTCCATCGCCTGAACATCGTGTTCAAATATTCATAATAAAGTTGGTGGTTCCATTTAAAAGCATTATAGGCACGTATTCAGTGTAGGATCCCAATTCAAAATAGAGCCTTGTCGTAAAAGATTAATAGAACAAGTGTTTTCATTGGCTGTTAGAGTTTTAGTACCCAATAAATTGAAGTCATAAAGTTAGTTTTTGCCTGCATTTCCCGCTTACTTTTTTTTCAAGCCTTGGCTAAGTTCTGGAGTAAAATGGGAAAAGATTGAAATCCCGTAATTAGTGACAAGTTACATCGCTACTGAATGTTGCCTTTGTGAATAATCGTGTTTGATATACCATTGTATGAATAAATATGCCATATCAATCAGTTCAATTATCAACTTATATTCCGAATACATCCAGAAATGATGTCATTGAGAGTATGTGATGTCAGATAGAAAACTGTGGACCGGTTGAATTCATGTTCAATATGTACTTGTGTTGTGTTTAGACCTGTTTAAGGTATTTCGGGACATTTGCATCCCATTTTTTCTAAGTTTTGTCACTAAAAGAACTTTATAGCCGAAATTAATATATCGAATAAACAAGGGGGGGGGGGGGGGGGGTTATCGACTTCATATCTGAGTTAAGGGGTGTAGACTAAGGAAGTTTTTGTCATTAAACATACAGGAAATCATTTTTTCTTTGTCTAAAGAATAACATTAATTAGTCTCCATCTTTTTTCAATACAGTTTATTAAATTATTATCATTGGTATATATGCGTAGATTTGAAGAGCTTCGGCCATGTCTTTATCGGTATCCTGTGGTATTAGAAATCAAACGTTTAAGACAGTGAGTGAGTAACAATTAGCCATTACCAAAACGAGCAGGGGACTGGGACCAAGTCAGTAAAACTAATTCAATAAGAAACTAGCATCATTTTCTGAGAGAGCAGATCAAACTTAGCTTGTCTGAAAAGTTTGGTGAACTTCGGCTTAATATTGACGATGCTAGAGGGCATCAAAGATGTCTATTTCCCCATACAAACTCTAAATTTTTGACGTTGCCAGCCAAACCTGATACATTCACTGTAAAATTTTGGCTGGACAACACAATTTCAAAAGTTTATAATTCCGACAGAATTCGCAAATCGCATCACACTTTGCACAGATACTAATTTCAACATGCTGCCAGTTCACTGATGTCATGAACTTAATTTCGTAATTGCATTAATTCTAATGAACTCATTCCCAGTGAAACATATTAGCCATGTAGATTTTAATAAACCTGTAATTCAATTGTTTTGATTTGACTATTAGTCAATAACTATTAGATTTTGTTTCATTGGTTAAGTGCCATCACTCTAACGAACTTCCAAATTTGGAAATGCAAATCAATATTTGGTAACGAATATCCATATTTGGAAATGCAAATCCATATTTGGTAACGAATATCCATATTTGGAAATGCAAATCCATATTTGGAAATGCAAATCCATATTTGGAAATGCAATTGCAATAATTACTAACTAACTAACATGCAATTCCATATTTGAGAACGAATTTCCATATTTGGAAATATGCATTTCCATATTTGGTAACGAATTTCCATATTTGGAAATATGCATTTCCATATTTGTCATGTAGCCATTGTTTCTATGTTCTCGTGACTAGTAACATAATTAACGTGCTTACCAGGAATCGTTTCAGTTGTGGGAACTGCTCTATCTTTGACGGTTTAATTTTCTCTGTTGGGAAAAGTTTCGATCAGTTCAAATCGTATTTATGACTGAAATATACAAAACCATGAGATGAACGCTCGTATCTATGAAGATATTTCAGTAGAGGTTTTGCAATGAATTTATCGTTTATTAACGTTTTCTAATGAAACACTGACTCGTCAGCTGAAGGAGTTAAAATGCCGGACGAATGTAAGAATTAGTATCGGGACTACATGCTGCAGTTCAATCATCCTGGATTGGGCGAGGTCGTAGGCCGAGTCCAATTTGGCAGTCAGAGGAATTTTTTGAATTCAATTATTTCCAAATTAGACAACATGTAGTCCTATTACTTGTAAGTTAATTATGCTTGTCGTTATTTTTACAAATTTCTCTGATATTCACCTGTGTAATTATACTAAAACAAATATTATTTTACCTCGTCCTCTTTTTCTTCCTATACCATAAAGTGGGAAGACTTCCCTCTTTCCCAGTCGTAGTATTGCTTTCTGTTAATGGTGATAAAGTTAGAACAGATACACCAATGAGAGTTCATATCATAGAATGACAGGAAGAGAGAAATTAAGAAGGACGTACAGCCAGAGAGAAGGAAAGACAAAGAGAGAAAGTGGGACCAAGAGAAAAACACCAACAAAAGTTTTTTTTAAAATCTTTACTTAAAAGTAGATGGAGTATTTGATTAAGTAACGTTTAACTTTGGTTAATTGTTATCATACGGCCTTTGATCTTTTGCTTACCAGTGGATTGCGCCGCAGTGGATTGTGCAGTTGGTGCTGCCTGACTTGGTTGAATTTGATCCAACAAGACAGCAACAACAACCAAAAGCAAAACTGTCCTCGACAACATAACGCTGGAAACTGTTGAAAAAGTAACGTGCAAACAAGTGAACAAAAGTGAAATGAAGTTCTAGACTTTCACTTGCATATGGTGCCAGCTAACCTGTTTCGTAGTTTTTCTAGCTTGACGTGATGTACCGTTGGGGTTGACTGTAGTCTGAAGTCACTACAACCATCATCTCGTATTTATGCTGAGATGATTTGTCATCCAAAAATCACGCATCATCGACTACTTTCAACAGGTCAAAATATGTCATAAATAGTTAAAATAAACTGAAATAAATAATAAAAACAATAAGATATTTATTTCTATTTCACAAAACCCTGAAGTTTTTTAAAAGGCGCTTTGCAAGAATTGAAATGTAACTGATAGGAAATATAAAAGTTATAGTAAATTGAACCTTTCAAAGCACTTGGATGAAGTGAGTGATTTTTATTGATTGATTTTATAATTATTATTTATACAGGAACATGTTGAAACTATGTGATTTTAAACGTATATTACAAATATATACACTTACATTAATTGACTATACAAACATAGAAATAGAAGTGAAATTTGTTGGAAATGCTAACCACCTGTTACTGGTGCCCCCTCAGCTATTTTGACTTTCTCTGAGATACAATTGTTGAATAATTTACTCATGTCAATCACGTCGGATGAGCTAAATAGTTGGGTTCAGTTCAGTAATTGTACAGCCAGATAACGTGAATTCCAGTTAATTGTCCCAGGGCTTTGCTCCCCGCCCTTACTGAATTGGTAAATGAAAATGGCACCTAGTGCCGCAGGGTCTCAGTTTGGTACCCGCAGTTTTGACGTTCAGATTTCACCACGTATATTCCTCCCTCCATTGGTTTTGTTAATTAAATATGACACTGATTTTGACCTGTTAAAAGTCAAATCGAGTATATAACTAGAGAGAGCGATTAATAATAACAAGACTGTCAAAGCGAAGCAGCATCTCTAGTCGTATTAGAACAAGCCATTCTGAAAAAACCACCTTTCCACTAATAGGCTATTCAATGGATATCCTTTATTTTAGGGCGGTAAAAGGGATTTAGGCAATCAAGCTGCCCGATGGATACGCAAAGACGAACTAATCAAGAAAAGACGGCAACACGACGCACTGAGAATTGTACACTTAAAATACTATATATTAATTCAACGAACGATAATAACTGCAAACATAATAAGTCATAATAAGTCAAGTTAAATACCAATGTAGCATGTAAAATATAATTGTGAAGGCAATAAATAGTGAATGAAGTGTTTACTGTGGAATTTCTGTTTATGTTCGTGAAACGTTACTCTGGCTTTTAGTTTTCATTTTTGGGTCGATTTGTTGTCCAGGAGCACGTATCAATTGAGAACAGTTATTACAAAATGGGACTTAGTCAACAAGACCCTTTTTGAGAACACAGACTTCATTTTTATGTTATATATCATTATTATAAAAATAACTTAACATTTAATAATCATTTTCTTGAGTATAAAATTGTTCTTACAAAAACAAACAGTAAAAAAAAGAAAAACAATTCGGTGCAGCGAGGAATCGGATCCCGGGCCTTGGGCTTCCAACGCGCTGTGTTTCAGTGCGAGCCACGAGACCATAGTAATTTGCACAACAATAGACAGTCCATTCACAGGATACACTAGGTTATTTTGTCCTCCAAATCAATAAGCGTGCACGATAGCCTAGTGGTGCGGGGCAGTTATTTAGTGGGACTAGGATCCGACTGTTCCCTCCCTCTTTAATCACTAAGCTGATTGGTGTAATGCATTTTTCTCCATTATTTAAAAACCTAGGTATTTTAAAATTAGTTGACATTATTAGTCGGGCTTCCTGTGGAAGGCCCGACTCTAAAAATGAGATTCGGTCGTCTTTGGCTTAAAATCACAAACTGGGTTCTACAGCGCATACGCCCTGTGCCGGCCGCTCAGATAATTACCGAAGGCTCTGATCAACACGAGACAAACAAATATTGCTCAAATGACTTCACATGTTGAGTTAAATGATGAAATAATGGGGATCAAAGCAAAATGCGAGAAGTTAGAAGATAAATAAAACTGACACAAGATTGAAATCTAAACGAAGTCACAATGTCTTCTATACTTTGTACCGCTGTAATGTGTGTTGTGGTAAGTTTATAACACTGATAGATCTTTATTTGGCTGAGCAGTTTTGAAATTGTTGTAAGTAAATCACTGATTTGAATGCCCAGAATCGGCAGGAAATATTGTGCATGATTGTTCATAGAGATGGGATAGAGATCGATATGGATTTATCAATCCAGTACTAGTATTGCAAAGGGTTTAGAGATCTTCAGAACTTAAAACGAATCGAAGTGAGTTGATACACGCAGCCGGTGAAGAGAACAGTTGTAAGGTTTTCAGCCGACCGATATAAACCGTCGAGGTAAGCCCATATTTACACTTCATCCAAACATTGTTTAATCACTCTGCGGTGTCTAGTTTATGTATACGATATTTGTATTTGTATGGATATATTTATGGTAACAAATAAACTATGTTATTGTCATTCATGATTCGCTGAGTTTGTGAAATCGCAGTACTGAAATTGCAAGGAAAGCATGTTCTATCGAGCTCGAGTCACGCAACGACAAACAACCAAACACTGTTTTAATCGCACTATAAGATATCTATATTTAGTTCAAATAATCTACATTTCATTTAGAAGCCCGACTTCACGCTAGAAGAGAGTCTAGTATATTACTTAAATTGCTCCTTCATGTTTAAATTTCACTCAGGCTTACTTCCAATAGTTTTTGCTGAATTTTTATACCTATTTCCTCAAGACACAAGTACAAAACAAGACTGGCCTGCAGAAATACCTTCTGCATTCCAGCTGCTAGAACAAATTATGGTAAATTTAATCTTCGATTTAGAGGTGCTGTTCTCTGGAATAACCTTGATGATTCTCTTAAGGTGGCTCCGTCGAAATTCCAGACGCATTCGTCTGAAATAAAACTTCGGCCATAACTTTTTTAATATTCGCGTGATGGACTAGCAGACTTGGAGAAAGTTGAAGCTATTATTTGGCAATATTACAACATAATTCGATTTCCCTTTCCGCAAATATTCTTAGTGATATCGGAGCTACAGTGGACCTTGTTCTCGCTACTTAAACGCGCTCAAAAAAAAATTTGTCCGATATTTTTGCGTAAAAGTTTGTGAATCGTGTTCAATTGACTTGGTGAATATCCTAACTAAGTTTCAGCAAAATCGGCGAAACCAAAATCAACAGGTTATGTATTTTAGTCATGAATTTGAATGCTGTTATAACCTGTTGATTTTGAAATCGAATTATGTTGTAATATTGCCAAATAATAGCTTCAACTTTCTTCAAGTCTGCTAGTCCATCACGCGAATATTAAAAAAGTTATGGCCGAAGTTTTATTTCAGACGAATGCGTCTGGAATTTCGACGGAGTCACCTTAAGACTCTCAGTTTCTCCAAGTTTAAGCATGCAATTAAGAATAATATGTTTTTCTCCTTACTAATTAACAATATTGTTATATCCATGTTTGGCTCTTGATTGCTCGGATTTTTTCTTAAAAATTTATATATATACTTTTTCCTCTCCTTTTTTGTACTTGTATATGAGATCTGATCACACAAAAAGGAGTTTCGTTGTTAGACCCCTTTGATAAATTCGATTCATGAAATATTTGATAAATTGGAAGCCACACCCAAATGAATTAAGCCCCCTTTTGTGCGAACATCTCTCATGATGACGACACAACCCGGAGGCATTCATTACTAGTATACGTACCTACGCTGGACTTGGAAGAAACGCGCGATATAGCCAGTTTGAAGTACCTGCAGTCAGTCCATGCATAAATACAAATCTGAAAACTGTAAGAAAGGATTGCATGCTTGTAGTACAATAAATGTCCACTCTACAGCACGCATTGCCGCGCCCCATCCAGTGCTAGCATTTAGCCTTGCAATATATGCAGAAAATACCGCCAACAAACACGCGAAACTGTCCGTCATAAGGCGAAAACCTTTACAACGAGGGCCTCGATCAGCACTTTCAAGACCGAGGGCACAGTTTTTCACTATAGGGACCTCCCAGTCGGTAATTAAATAACCTATATATATTTTATCTCTCCATTTATTATGAAAGATGAGCTGTTTTAAGCCGATTTCTATTCGCGTTGGAGAAAAAAAAAAGAAAATCTAGAACAGAAAATGGCTGGATAACATTTCACAGTTCTGTTCCAAGTCGAGGTTGGCGTTCTTACTGAATAAAACTATGAAATGTTATATTGCTTGGGCTGCCTGTGGTAAAAGTACGCTTCCTGCAATGCATTTTGGTATTTATGAAAGAAATTTTCGCTCAGAAATACCGTAATGCATTGCGTTTTGTCGCTAAGGACCCATCCTTAGTATTAGTTTTTTGTACATTTCTCTTCGTTGTCCTCCCCCGTAAGGAGACATAAAATGGCGCGTTCTATCTTGGCAGGTGGATTCAAGATTCTACCAAAGGTTAGCTCTTTCATGCACTTGGAATTTCAATTTTTAGAACATTCATTGTTTGTTTTGAGTTTGTAATACAATTATACAGTAAACTCACCCACAAAAAGGACCTCTGTGACTTATGTTTATACAGGCTGAAATGGTAATAAACTAAGTTAATAAGAAGCTTAGTCTGCAAATGAAATGGTTCTTTAAACACATTCTTCACTACTTGGATAAAACAATTATTTATGTAATGCTAGAGATTCACATATAATGTTTGTAAACTATTTTGAAAATGACCCCTATACGCCCTATGCACACGTCCTGATTTTCGATATCAGAATACTAGAATCTGTCACATAAAAATAACCACTACCATATGAAAAAGCATTTATTCATCGATATTTTTGGAAAAGTTCAAAAGTATTGGATAAAATCCCGCGAAGATATCATAAATGACATTTATAGGGTTTAGATGGGATTTTGCCGTCATAAGTACACAGCCTCGTTCTGATGTACATCAATTTTCCAAATTGCTTGATTTCAAGGTTTAACACGTTCCACTAAAAGAAGAGATTTATATAAGATAAGTGTAAAAGTTTTAGGGCGAAATGACATGTCCTTGCGGAGTTATGAACGTTTTTAATTCTGAAAATACACCAGAACGAGGCTGTGTACTTATGACGGCAAAATCCCATCTAAACCCTATAAATGTCATTTATGATATCTTCGCGGGATTTTATCCAATACTTTTGAACTTTTCCAAAAATATCGATGAATAAATGCTTTTTCATATGGTAGTGGTTATTTTTATGTGACAGATTCTAGTATTCTGATATCGAAAATCAGGACGCGTGCATAGGGCGTATAAAGGTACATGTGCATGTACCTGCATGAGTCTCATTTAGGTGGGTGTTGCAACAAATTAAATAATTTTAATCCCTAAAAGTACCAATTGTAAATGTTAATTATGAAATACTGAAATTAACCTCATTCACGTTCATTGATTAATATTTCCATTTAAATTCCTCATGAATTATTAATGATAATTATGTCAAATGATTAAACAAAAATTAATACCCCCAAAATCTTACAACTTTGATATTTAAAAACTTGTTTTGGGTATAATTAACCGACCTGATTTAACTGTATACGTGCATGCATGAGTGTAATTGCATGGCCATTGGGGAATATGTATTTTATATTAATTTTATAAGTTGCATATAGATTTATAATTATATTCTTACCTCAATGTAAAATTATTGCATTTTATAGGTTCTTATTATGGCCTCTGCTTCATGTAGACTGTTGGTGGTGGAACTAAGAAGGGCTTGTCTTATTCCTTTGAGTTGTGGCTTTGAGAACTGCATGAGATACCAGTAGGAATTGTCATGTGAATATCTGGTTAAGAGCTCATCTCCAGCTGCAATAACACAAGTACTTCACAACCAGACCTCACCATCCCTATCTGCTATCTCACAATTGACTCTCTTTTTTATAAGTGCAGAATATCTTTCTGGCACCAAACAAAAAGGAAATGAGCCATCTTGGATTTTGTTTCCAATACCAAGTGGACAAAGCGTGCCATCAATTTCGACTTCAGTACCATTCCTTATAGTGGTTTTTATAATGTAGTCTGAACCAGGATGCCGTCCAACTCGCACAGGGGCCAGTGGTGCATAAGAGGTTAGCCAAGTATTAGCTGGTATTTTCTTGAGTGTAAACACACCATTTCCAGTGGAATTCCCTCCAAGGCCTACGACTTTTGATGAGCGTAATTGAAGAATTAGGCCTCCCCAGTTTTAATGGTTTTGTAGCTGCACTGAGAATCACTGTCAAGACAATATATTAATGTAAAAGGTAAATAGCTATCATAAATAAGTACACAGGGATAATTAGTAGAGGTAATCATAGGGCGAGTGCAATTTGAGCTCTTTGAAAAAACACACGAGTGCAAATTATTCCAAATTGAACGAGAAATTGTTACCAATTAATAATATTCATGAAAAAAAAAGTAATTTACACTGCAGTGCAATTAAAGGTAATTTGCACTGCTGTGCAAATTACTTTTCAACTGCACTGCTCTAAGCCAATCAGAATTGAGTATTTTTTTCATGTATATTATTATATTCATAACATGAAGGAAGTGTGGAATAGTTGTGGAATAGTTCTTACTTTGCATAAATTAATTCAGCTGATGGCATTTTAATACATGCAAATATGAACTTGCAGAATACTGTCAGTGTCACTAATATACCTATTATTGCATAAAAATCACTGATAAAATTAACTGATAAAGTGAACATGCAACCATGAAGCAATTTTTAAATTAAAAACAACAAAACAAAAAAAAAACTCTTTATATAATTGTACTGAGGTTTTAAGAACATGAGTTTAATTTTGGCAAATTTAATTATAAATTGCCATTAGAAAATATTTTGAAATCCAGCATTAATGGAATGGCTTTGTGTTTTCATAGTGTGAAAATCAAAGTTAATTAAGATATGTTTTTGTTTGTTTTGCTTTCATGTGATTAATTTGTATATCTCAGTACCATATGTCAAATGATAAAGAACCCCACTTAGCGAGTGACTTAAGGAGGAAAATGTAAATTTCCAGAGTGGCTTATTTAGTTTAAAATTTCCTTCATGTGGGGTTTGGACATTTTCTAGAACCACATACATTATTGCTAGTTCATAACTTTTAGCTGTGAATTAAAATACATACATGTCCTGATCAGTCTGCATATCAACAATAAAACCATATGGTAATGTTAAAATACGGTTCCTGTGCTCCTTAAACTGTGACCTTGTAGCTGTCTCTAACTCCTTTTTTTTCTTTCTTTCATCCCAAGGTTGGAATCGGTGTGATCTTGCAAGGGAGTGATTGTTGAACTTAATTGGAAACCCAGAATTGTGTGCTAAATGTGCTGGATCAAATCCAGACATATGTTTTACACTTTCATCACAATTTGAGAAGTCTTCTTGTCTTGCTCCAAGGACAATGTTTTTCTTGATGCCAGACCAAATTGAACCATGCTGATTTTCCATAGCAACCTCTTGAAGTTTTAGTAGTTTGGAATCTGGGCTGTACCTTAAAAAGGAACAAATCATTTTAGGTAAATGTTTACAGTGTTGAACAATGTCATTTTGTTCCATTGTCAGTTTGACTTATTTTAGTTTATCAATTAATTAATTAATTCATCATTTGATGCCATTTATTCATTCATTTGTTCATCCATCCTTTTTTGTTAATTAATTAATTAATTAATTCATTTATTCAGTCATCCATCCTTTTTTGTTAATTAATTAATTAATTAATTCATTTATTCATTCATTCATCATCATTCATTCATTCATTCATTCATTTATTCAGTCGTTCATTCATTCATTCATCCATTCATTCATTCATTCATTTATTCAGTCATTCATTCATTCATTCATCATTCATTCATTCATCCATTCATTCATTCATTCATTCATTCATTCATTCATTCATTCATTCATCATTCATTCATTCATCCATTCATTCATTCATTTTTTTATTCCTTTTTAATTAATTAATTAATTCACTCATCATCCAGCTATCCATTTATTTTTAATTAATTAATTAATTCACCATCCAGTATTCCTTCCTTCCTTCCTTCCTTCCTTCCTTCCTTCCTTCCTTCCTTCCTTCCTTCCTTCCTTCCTTCCTTCCTTCCTTCATTATTTATTCATTCATCCATCTGTCCATCCATCCATCCATCCATCCATCAATTTATTTATCGATTGGTTGATTGATTGATTGATTGATTGTATTTAAACTGTTGTAGCTGATGCTACCATAACTTACTTTGTATAGACATGGGCAAACCCAGACAAAACAAGAAGTGCATTGAGGTTCAAGAGGAATGGATTGTCTGTATCAGCCTCTCTAGGATCAATATTGATTGACATCAGACTTCCCCTGACAGTGTCATCTAAACCTTCTACTGATGAAAGAATTTGATCCAATATAACCAGTTCTTAGTTTAAATTTGACACGGTTTTCTTTGTTATTCATAGGGCTTTATCTCCGGTATTGACCGGTTGAACAATAGAATAGAATTGAATTGCTCATTATGAATTCACCGGGATGTATCCATATACAGCCCTGGGTTGTATATGGATACATCCCGGTGAATTCATAATGAGCACTCAGATTGCTTCGTGCGAAAACCTTGTCAAATTTAAACTAAGTCAGATAAATACCTCGAACGTCGGCAATAAGCCTATAAATCCCTCGGGCCGTAGGCCCGAGGGATTTATAGGCTTATTGCCGACGTTCGAGGTATTTATCTGACTTAGTTTAAATTTGACAAGGTTTTCGCACGAAGCAATCTGAGTGCTCATTATGAATTCACCGGGATGTATCCATATACAACCCAGGGCTGTATATGGATACATCCCGGTGAATTCATAATGAGCAATTCAATTCTATTCTATTGTTCAACCGGTCAATACCGGAGATAAAGCCCTATGAATAACAAAGAAAACCGTGTCAAATTTAAACTAAGAACTGGTTATATTGGATCAAATTCTTTCATCAGTAGAAGGTTTAGATGACACTGTCAGGGGAAGTCTGATGTCAATCAATATTGATCCTAGAGAGGCTGATACAGACAATCCATTCCTCTTGAACCTCAATGCACTTCTTGTTTTGTCTGGGTTTGCCCATGTCTATACAAAGTAAGTTATGGTAGCATCAGCTACAACAGTTTAAATACAATCAATCAATCAATCAATCAACCAATCGATAAATAAAATTGATGGATGGATGGATGGATGGATGGACAGATGGATGAATGAATAAATAATGAAGGAAGGAAGGAAGGAAGGAAGGAAGGAAGGAAGGAAGGAAGGAAGGAAGGAAGGAAGGAAGGAAGGAAGGAATACTGGATGGTGAATTAATTAATTAATTAAAAATAAATGGATAGCTGGATGATGAGTGAATTAATTAATTAATTAAAAAGGAATAAAAAAATGAATGAATGAATGGATGAATGAATGAATGATGAATGAATGAATGAATGAATGAATGAATGAATGAATGAATGGATGAATGAATGAATGATGAATGAATGAATGACTGAATAAATGAATGAATGAATGAATGGATGAATGAATGAATGAACGACTGAATAAATGAATGAATGAATGAATGAATGATGAATGAATGAATAAATTAATTAATTAATTAATTAATTAACAAAAAAGGATGGATGACTGAATAAATGAATGAATTAATTAATTAATTAACAAAAAAGGATGGATGAACAAATGAATGAATAAATGGCATCAAATGATGAATTAATTAATTAATTGATAAACTAAAATAAGTCAAACTGACAATGGAACAAAATGACATTGTTCAACACTGTAAACATTTACCTAAAATGATTTGTTCCTTTTTAAGGTACAGCCCAGATTCCAAACTACTAAAACTTCAAGAGGTTGCTATGGAAAATCAGCATGGTTCAATTTGGTCTGGCATCAAGAAAAACATTGTCCTTGGAGCAAGACAAGAAGACTTCTCAAATTGTGATGAAAGTGTAAAACATATGTCTGGATTTGATCCAGCACATTTAGCACACAATTCTGGGTTTCCAATTAAGTTCAACAATCACTCCCTTGCAAGATCACACCGATTCCAACCTTGGGATGAAAGAAAGAAAAAAAAGGAGTTAGAGACAGCTACAAGGTCACAGTTTAAGGAGCACAGGAACCGTATTTTAACATTACCATATGGTTTTATTGTTGATATGCAGACTGATCAGGACATGTATGTATTTTAATTCACAGCTAAAAGTTATGAACTAGCAATAATGTATGTGGTTCTAGAAAATGTCCAAACCCCACATGAAGGAAATTTTAAACTAAATAAGCCACTCTGGAAATTTACATTTTCCTCCTTAAGTCACTCGCTAAGTGGGGTTCTTTATCATTTGACATATGGTACTGAGATATACAAATTAATCACATGAAAGCAAAACAAACAAAAACATATCTTAATTAACTTTGATTTTCACACTATGAAAACACAAAGCCATTCCATTAATGCTGGATTTCAAAATATTTTCTAATGGCAATTTATAATTAAATTTGCCAAAATTAAACTCATGTTCTTAAAACCTCAGTACAATTATATAAAGAGTTTTTTTGTTTTGTTGTTTTTAATTTAAAAATTGCTTCATGGTTGCATGTTCACTTTATCAGTTAATTTTATCAGTGATTTTTATGCAATAATAGGTATATTAGTGACACTGACAGTATTCTGCAAGTTCATATTTGCATGTATTAAAATGCCATCAGCTGAATTAATTTATGCAAAGTAAGAACTATTCCACAACTATTCCACACTTCCTTCATGTTATGAATATAATAATATACATGAAAAAAATACTCAATTCTGATTGGCTTAGAGCAGTGCAGTTGAAAAGTAATTTGCACAGCAGTGCAAATTACCTTTAATTGCACTGCAGTGTAAATTACTTTTTTTTTCATGAATATTATTAATTGGTAACAATTTCTCGTTCAATTTGGAATAATTTGCACTCGTGTGTTTTTCAAAGAGCTCAAATTGCACTCGCCCTATGATTACCTCTACTAATTATCCCTGTGTACTTATTTATGATAGCTATTTACCTTTTACATTAATGTATTGTCTTGACAGTGATTCTCAGTGCAGCTACAAAACCATTAAAACTGGGGAGGCCTAATTCTTCAATTACGCTCATCAAAAGTCGTAGGCCTTGGAGGGAATTCCACTGGAAATGGTGTGTTTACACTCAAGAAAATACCAGCTAATACTTGGCTAACCTCTTATGCACCACTGGCCCCTGTGCGAGTTGGACGGCATCCTGGTTCAGACTACATTATAAAAACCACTATAAGGAATGGTACTGAAGTCGAAATTGATGGCACGCTTTGTCCACTTGGTATTGGAAACAAAATCCAAGATGGCTCATTTCCTTTTTGTTTGGTGCCAGAAAGATATTCTGCACTTATAAAAAAGAGAGTCAATTGTGAGATAGCAGATAGGGATGGTGAGGTCTGGTTGTGAAGTACTTGTGTTATTGCAGCTGGAGATGAGCTCTTAACCAGATATTCACATGACAATTCCTACTGGTATCTCATGCAGTTCTCAAAGCCACAACTCAAAGGAATAAGACAAGCCCTTCTTAGTTCCACCACCAACAGTCTACATGAAGCAGAGGCCATAATAAGAACCTATAAAATGCAATAATTTTACATTGAGGTAAGAATATAATTATAAATCTATATGCAACTTATAAAATTAATATAAAATACATATTCCCCAATGGCCATGCAATTACACTCATGCATGCACGTATACAGTTAAATCAGGTCGGTTAATTATACCCAAAACAAGTTTTTAAATATCAAAGTTGTAAGATTTTGGGGGTATTAATTTTTGTTTAATCATTTGACATAATTATCATTAATAATTCATGAGGAATTTAAATGGAAATATTAATCAATGAACGTGAATGAGGTTAATTTCAGTATTTCATAATTAACATTTACAATTGGTACTTTTAGGGATTAAAATTATTTAATTTGTTGCAACACCCACCTAAATGAGACTCATGCAGGTACATGCACATGTACCTTTATACGCCCTATGCACGCGTCCTGATTTTCGATATCAGAATACTAGAATCTGTCACATAAAAATAACCACTGCCATCTGAAAAAGCATTTATTCATCGATATTTTTGGAAAAGTTCAAAAGTATTGGATAAAATCCCGCGAAGATATCATAAATGACATTTATAGGGTTTAGATGGGATTTTGCCGTCATAAGTACACAGCCTCGTTCTGATGTACATCAATTTTCCAAATTGCTTGATTTCAAGGTTTAACACGTTCCACTAAAAGAAGAGATTTATATAAGATAAGTGTAAAAGTTTTAGGGCGAAATGACATGTCCTTGCGGAGTTATGAACGTTTTTAATTCTGAAAATACACCAGAACGAGGCTGTGTACTTATGACGGCAAAATCCCATCTAAACCCTATAAATGTCATTTATGATATCTTCGCGGGATTTTATCCAATACTTTTGAACTTTTCCAAAAATATCGATGAATAAATGCTTTTTCATATGGTAGTGGTTATTTTTATGTGACAGATTCTAGTATTCTGATATCGAAAATCAGGACGTGTGCATAGGGCGTATAGGGGTCATTTTCAAAATAGTTTACAAACATTATATGTGAATCTCTAGCATTACATAAATAATTGTTTTATCCAAGTAGTGAAGAATGTGTTTAAAGAACCATTTCATTTGCAGACTAAGCTTCTTATTAACTTAGTTTATTACCATTTCAGCCTGTATAAACATAAGTCACAGAGGTCCTTTTTGTGGGTGAGTTTACTGTATAATTGTATTACAAACTCAAAACAAACAATGAATGTTCTAAAAATTGAAATTCCAAGTGCATGAAAGAGCTAACCTTTGGTAGAATCTTGAATCCACCTGCCAAGATAGAACGCGCCATTTTATGTCTCCTTACGGGGGAGGACAACGAAGAGAAATGTACAAAAAACTAATACTAAGGATGGGTCCTTAGCGACAAAACGCAATGCATTACGGTATTTCTGAGCGAAAATTTCTTTCATAAATACCAAAATGCATTGCAGGAAGCGTACTTTTACCACAGGCAGCCCAAGCAATATAACATTTCATAGTTTTATTCAGTAAGAACGCCAACCTCGACTTGGAACAGAACTGTGAAATGTTATCCAGCCATTTTCTGTTCTAGATTTTCTTTTTTTTTCTCCAACGCGAATAGAAATCGGCTTAAAACAGCTCATCTTTCATAATAAATGGAGAGATAAAATATATATAGGTTATTTAATTACCGACTGGGAGGTCCCTATAGTGAAAAACTGTGCCCTCGGTCTTGAAAGTGCTGATCGAGGCCCTCGTTGTAAAGGTTTTCGCCTTATGACGGACAGTTTCGCGTGTTTGTTGGCGGTATTTTCTGCATATATTGCAAGGCTAAATGCTAGCACTGGATGGGGCGCGGCAATGCGTGCTGTAGAGTGGACATTTATTGTACTACAAGCATGCAATCCTTTCTTACAGTTTTCAGATTTGTATTTATGCATGGACTGACTGCAGGTACTTCAAACTGGCTATATCGCGCGTTTCTTCCAAGTCCAGCGTAGGTACGTATACTAGTAATGAATGCCTCCGGGTTGTGTCGTCATCATGAGAGATGTTCGCACAAAAGGGGGCTTAATTCATTTGGGTGTGGCTTCCAATTTATCAAATATTTCATGAATCGAATTTATCAAAGGGGTCTAACAACGAAACTCCTTTTTGTGTGATCAGATCTCATATACAAGTACAAAAAAGGAGAGGAAAAAGTATATATATAAATTTTAAGAAAAAATCCGAGCAATCAAGAGCCAAACATGGATATAACAATATTGTTAATTAGTAAGGAGAAAACATATTATTCTTAATTGCATGCTTAAACTTGGAGAAACTGAGAGTCTTAAGGTGACTCCGTCGAAATTCCAGACGCATTCGTCTGAAATAAAACTTCGGCCATAACTTTTTTAATATTCGCGTGATGGACTAGCAGACTTGAAGAAAGTTGAAGCTATTATTTGGCAATATTACAACATAATTCGATTTCAAAATCAACAGGTTATAACAGCATTCAAATTCATGACTAAAATACATAACCTGTTGATTTTGGTTTCGCCGATTTTGCTGAAACTTAGTTAGGATATTCACCAAGTCAATTGAACACGATTCACAAACTTTTACGCAAAAATATCGGACAAATTTTTTTTTGAGCGCGTTTAAGTAGCGAGAACAAGGTCCACTGTAGCTCCGATATCACTAAGAATATTTGCGGAAAGGGAAATCGAATTATGTTGTAATATTGCCAAATAATAGCTTCAACTTTCTCCAAGTCTGCTAGTCCATCACGCGAATATTAAAAAAGTTATGGCCGAAGTTTTATTTCAGACGAATGCGTCTGGAATTTCGACGGAGCCACCTTAAGAGAATCATCAAGGTTATTCCAGAGAACAGCACCTCTAAATCGAAGATTAAATTTACCATAATTTGTTCTAGCAGCTGGAATGCAGAAGGTATTTCTGCAGGCCAGTCTTGTTTTGTACTTGTGTCTTGAGGAAATAGGTATAAAAATTCAGCAAAAACTATTGGAAGTAAGCCTGAGTGAAATTTAAACATGAAGGAGCAATTTAAGTAATATACTAGACTCTCTTCTAGCGTGAAGTCGGGCTTCTAAATGAAATGTAGATTATTTGAACTAAATATAGATATCTTATAGTGCGATTAAAACAGTGTTTGGTTGTTTGTCGTTGCGTGACTCGAGCTCGATAGAACATGCTTTCCTTGCAATTTCAGTACTGCGATTTCACAAACTCAGCGAATCATGAATGACAATAACATAGTTTATTTGTTACCATAAATATATCCATACAAATACAAATATCGTATACATAAACTAGACACCGCAGAGTGATTAAACAATGTTTGGATGAAGTGTGTAAATATGGCTTACCTCGACGGTTTATATCGGTCGGCTGAAAACCTTACAACTGTTCTCTTCACCGGCTGCGTGTATCAACTCACTTCGATTCGTTTTAAGTTCTGAAGATCTCTAAACCCTTTGCAATACTAGTACTGGATTGATAAATCCATATCGATCTCTATCCCATCTCTATGAACAATCATGCACAATATTTCCTGCCGATTCTGGGCATTCAAATCAGTGATTTACTTACAACAATTTCAAAACTGCTCAGCCAAATAAAGATCTATCAGTGTTATAAACTTACCACAACACACATTACAGCGGTACAAAGTATAGAAGACATTGTGACTTCGTTTAGATTTCAATCTTGTGTCAGTTTTATTTATCTTCTAACTTCTCGCATTTTGCTTTGATCCCCATTATTTCATCATTTAACTCAACATGTGAAGTCATTTGAGCAATATTTGTTTGTCTCGTGTTGATCAGAGCCTTCGGTAATTATCTGAGCGGCCGGCACAGGGCGTATGCGCTGTAGAACCCAGTTTGTGATTTTAAGCCAAAGACGACCGAATCTCATTTTTAGAGTCGGGCCTTCCACAGGAAGCCCGACTAATAATGTCAACTAATTTTAAAATACCTAGGTTTTTAAATAATGGAGAAAAATGCATTACACCAATCAGCTTAGTGATTAAAGAGGGAGGGAACAGTCGGATCCTAGTCCCACTAAATAACTGCCCCGCACCGCTAGGCTATCGTGCACGCTTATTGATTTGGAGGACAAAATAACCTAGTGTATCCTGTGAATGGACTGTCTATTGTTGTGCAAATTACTATGGTCTCGTGGCTCGCACTGAAACACAGCGCGTTGGAAGCCCAAGGCCCGGGATCGATTCCTCGCTGCACCGAATTGTTTTTTCTTTTTTTTACTGTTTGTTTTTGTAAGAACAAATTTTTATACTCAAGAAAATGATTATTAAATGTTAAGTTATTTTTATAATAATGATATATAACATAAAAATGAAGTCTGTGTTCTCAAAAAGGGTCTTGTTGACTAAGTCCCATTTTGTAATAACTGTTCTCAATTGATACGTGCTCCTGGACAACAAATCGACCCAAAAATGAAAACTAAAAGCCAGAGTAACGTTTCACGAACATAAACAGAAATTCCACAGTAAACACTTCATTCACTATTTATTGCCTTCACAATTATATTTTACATGCTACATTGGTATTTAACTTGACTTATTATGACTTATTATGTTTGCAGTTATTATCGTTCGTTGAATTAATATATAGTATTTTAAGTGTACAATTCTCAGTGCGTCGTGTTGCCGTCTTTTCTTGATTAGTTCGTCTTTGCGTATCCATCGGGCAGCTTGATTGCCTAAATCCCTTTTACCGCCCTAAAATAAAGGATATCCATTGAATAGCCTATTAGTGGAAAGGTGGTTTTTCAGAATGGCTTGTTCTAATACGACTAGAGATGCTGCTTCGCTTTGACAGTCTTGTTATTATTAATCGCTCTCTCTAGTTATATACTCGATTTGACTTTTAACAGGTCAAAATCAGTGTCATATTTAATTAACAAAACCAATGGAGGGAGGAATATACGTGGTGAAATCTGAACGTCAAAACTGCGGGTACCAAACTGAGACCCTGCGGCACTAGGTGCCATTTTCATTTACCAATTCAGTAAGGGCGGGGAGCAAAGCCCTGGGACAATTAACTGGAATTCACGTTATCTGGCTGTACAATTACTGAACTGAACCCAACTATTTAGCTCATCCGACGTGATTGACATGAGTAAATTATTCAACAATTGTATCTCAGAGAAAGTCAAAATAGCTGAGGGGGCACCAGTAACAGGTGGTTTGCATCTCCAACAAATTTCACTTCTATTTCTATGTTTGTATAGTCAATTAATGTAAGTGTATATATTTGTAATATACGTTTAAAATCACATAGTTTCAACATGTTCCTGTATAAATAATAATTATAAAATCAATCAATAAAAATCACTCACTTCATCCAAGTGCTTTGAAAGGTTCAATTTACTATAACTTTTATATTTCCTATCAGTTACATTTCAATTCTTGCAAAGCGCTTTTTAAAAAACTTCAGGGTTTTGTGAAATAGAAATAAATATCTTATTGTTTTTATTATTTATTTCAGTTTATTTTAACTATTTATACTTTGACCTGTTGAAAGTAGATCGATGACGTGTGATTTTTGGATGACAAATTCTGAGCATCAATACGAGCTGCTAGTTGTAGTGACTTCAGACTACAGTCAACCCCAACGGTACATCACGTCAAGCTAGAAAAACTACGAAACAGGTTAGCTGGCACCATATGCAAGTGAAAGTCTAGAACTTCATTTCACTTTTGTTCACTTGTTTGTACGTTACTTTTTCAACAGTTTCCAGCGTTATGTTGTCGAGGACAGTTTTGCTTTTGGTTGTTGTTGGTGTCGTCTTGTTGGATCAAATTCAACCAAGTCAGGCAGCACCAACTGCACAATCCACTGGGAAACAAAACATCAAAGGCCGTATGATGACAATTTTAATTAATCCGTGAACTAACTGTGCCATTATAGTTTAACCGCTTTTGTTTCTGTTTTTCCGTCTTGGTCCCTCTGTCTCTCCCTGTCTTTTCCTCTCTCTGTCCTTCTTTATCTCTTCCTGCTATGATATGAACTCGCATGTGTATGTTCTAACACTTTTTCCCTTATCACCATTAACAGAAAGCAATGCTATTGCTGGGAAAAGGCCGTGTCCTCCCGGTTTATGGTGTCCAAAGAAAGGGAGGCAACGGACTAGGTAAAATAATATTTGTTTTAGTATAATTACACAGGTGAATATCAGAGAAATTTGTAAAAATAACGACAACAAGCCGGAATATAATTCTTAGTCGTCCGCCATTTTAACTTCTTCAGTTGACTAAATATTTCAGGGGACTGGGAACGAGTTTATTAGAATTAATGCAAATACGAAATTAAGTTTATGACATGAAACAGCATGTCGACTTAGTATCCGGTGCAAAGTTTGATGTGATTTGAGTGATCGAAACTTTTCCCAACAGACAAAAGAACCAAAAATCAAGCGTCAAAGATAGAGTTCTCGCCACAGGCAGCCCAAGCAATAAACATGTAAAGCAGTGAGACTCAAAATTGGAAAAATAAAAACGTCAATGAAATGAAAAATGGCTTTGTATCTTGTTGTATTATTTGTAGATTAAGTCATTTCAGGTAGTTTTATCCACGTACATTAGACGCTGTTTTTATTATTTCCCCCCTCAGTACTATATATACAGTGACAAGGCAGGAAACCAGTTGGGTTCATTGCCAGATTTGGCACTGTTTTGTAAGCGATTGATATAACCAAGCAAATCGAAGGATATCATGTTGCCATATAATAATAATAATAATAATAATAATAATAATAATAATAATAATAATAATAATAATAATAACAACTTTATTTATATAGCGCTTTTACATGGACAACTTACAAAGCACTTTACAACTGATACAACTAAAATAAACGTAATCATAATCACCCCCAAAAAAATATCAACAGGAACCTCCGGTACCTGGTATCAATCTGTCATATCAACACCGCGGTAACTCTCGCGCAATCATATTTCTGACTTCGAAAGATGCTTTTAGTTAGTTTTTTTCTCAACAATATACAGTTTTTATTCTTCTTTTATGGTTATTCCTGATTTCTCTCTTGTGATATGTTGTCCTCGTCAATTCGCTTGTCAAATCCTCTGGCATATTGCCACGCTTGTTTCGATGTCTTCTAAATAAACGAGACATTTCTCTACATTTTCCAGTAATCTACTAAACTTAAAGTGCCTATAACCCCCAGTTTGATGTCAATTTTAATAAAAAGTACTTGATTTTATAAGATGTTCTGCGAAAAAGGTTTTCGATTCCGAGCAATCCTTGATTTGTTATGAATTTTTGAAAGTAGTTAAAAACGGCTTTTTCCGAGCGTTTGCAGACCCGGGATCGATCATGTTGGGAGACTGGGCCGAGCTCGGTCGTGACATGTACTAGGGACAACAACTACCGAATGTATTCCAAAATCACTAGAACTTCTGAGATATTTCACTTTATTTACACAGCCTCGTTCTGATGTACATCAATTTTCCAAATTGCTTCATTTCAAGGTTTAACACGTTCCACTAAAAGAAGAGATTTATATAAGATAAGTGTAAAAGTTTTAGGGCGAAATGACATGTCCTTGCGGAGTTATGAACGTTTTTAATTCTGAAAATGCACCAGAACGAGGCTGTGTACTTATGACGGCAAAATCCCATCTAAACCCTATAAATGTCATTTATGGTATCTTCGCGGGATTTTATCCAATACTTTTGAACTTTTCCAAAAATATCGATGAATAAATGCTTTTTCAGATGGCAGTGGTTATTTTTATGTGACAGATTCTAGTATTCTGATATCGAAAATCAGGACGTGTGCATAGGGCGTATAGGGGTCATTTTCAAAATAGTTTACAAACATTATATGTGAATCTCTAGCATTACATAAATAATTGTTTTATCCAAGTAGTGAAGAATGTGTTTAAAGAACCATTTCATTTGCAGACTAAGCTTCTTATTAACTTAGTTTATTACCATTTCAGCCTGTATAAAGTCACAGAGGTCCTTTTTGTGGGTGAGTTTACTGTATAATTGTATTACAAACTCAAAACAAACAATGAATGTTCACCATGTAATTCTCTCTTTCTAAAAATTGAAATTCCAAGTGCATGAAAGAGCTAACCTTTGGTAGAATCTTGAATCCACCTGCCAAGATAGAACGCGCCATTTTATGTCTCCTTACGGGGGAGGACAACGAAGAGAAATGTACAAAAAACTAATACTAAGGATGGGTCCTTAGCGACAAAACGCAATGCATTACGGTATTCCTGAGCGAAAATTTCTTTCATAAATACCAAAATGCATTGCAGGAAGCGTACTTTTACCACAGGCAGCCCAAGCAATATAACATTTCATAGTTTTTTATTCAGTAAGAACGCCAACCTCGACTTGGAACAGAACTGTGAAATGTTATCCAGCCATTTTCTGTTCTAGATTTTCTTTTTTTTTTTTTCTCCAACGCGAATAGAAATCGGCTTAAAACAGCTCATCTTTCATAATAAATGGAGAGATAAAATATATATAGGTTATTTAATTACCGACTGGGAGGTCCCTATAGTGAAAAACTGTGCCCTCGGTCTTGAAAGTGCTGATCGAGGCCCTCGTTGTAAAGGTTTTCGCCTTATGACGGACAGTTTCGCGTGTTTGTTGGCGGTATTTTCTGCATATATTGCAAGGCTAAATGCTAGCACTGGATGGGGCGCGGCAATGCGTGCTGTAGAGTGGACATTTATTGTACTACAAGCATGCAATCCTTTCTTACAGTTTTCAGATTTGTATTTATGCATGGACTGACTGCAGGTACTTCAAACTGGCTATATCGCGCGTTTCCTCCAAGTCCAGCGTAGGTACGTATACTAGTAATTAATGCCTCCGGGTTGTGTCGTCATCATGAGAGATGTTCGCACAAAAGGGGGCTTAATTCATTTGGGTGTGGCTTCCAATTTATCAAATATTTCATGAATCGAATTTATCAAAGGGGTCTAACAACGAAACTCCTTTTTGTGTGATCAGATCT